>JARACY010001404.1:0-59212 GCA_029255725.1 Scrobipalpa atriplicella | reverse complement strand
GCCTGAAAAATAAAATGCAATATCATCCTCGTACATCCTAAAATGTTCATAAAATTATAATTTACATGTACCTAACTATACTAAAGTAACATAAATGAATAGTATAAATTATAATTTGTATAATTATAATATAAACGCTCAGCAATATAAAGAGAGATAACTAAATCTCACAGCAGTAATCAAAATCAGGTAATTAGAGCATAATACAGAACTTGTTCTAAGGTCACATTCACATAGCTCAGGAATTAATAGAATTTGACCATGCAGTTATCTTCAGATCACACAGATTAAACAACAGGAGTTTTGATCACTCGACTTTCTTAAGGTCTCTCAGTATTAGTAGCAAATAAAGTTTTGATAACGTGGCTATATTTAGGTCACACAGTGTAAATAGCAGATAAAGTTTTGATCACACAGATATATCCAGGTCACACAGTGTAAGTAGCAGTTAAAGTTTGATCACACAGTATCTAGCAGCAGATAATCACACAGCTATATTTAGATCAACAGCAGCAATCTGTAAGCAGCAGATAAGGTCACACAGTTATCTTTAGGTCACACAGTATTGGCAGCAGATAAGATTTTGATCACACAGTTATCTTCAGGTCACACATTAATCGGGTTTTAATCACACAGCTATATTTAGGTCACACGGTGTAAGCAGCAGATTAAGTTTTGATCACACAGTTATTATTTAGATCACACATTGTAAGCAGCAGATAAGGTCACACAGTTATCTTTAGGTCACACAGTATTGGCAGCAGATAAGATTTTGATCACACAGTTATCTTCAGGTCACACAGTGAAAGCAGCAGATTAAGTTTTGATCACACAGTTATCCTTATTAAGTATCACAAAGAAATAAAATAAATAGTCTTGCAGCATAAAATAATTCTCCAAATCTATATTGCAGATATTTTAATTTATGTTATGATGATTGATTATTTTATATATATCCTAGAAATTATTTTTGTTCATATTTTCTATTTTCCCTAGTTTTATAATAAAATAAAAGTCTGTGTATACCAACTATATCTATTCATTCATATTAAGACTATTACAAAAACGTGAGTACTAATTGACTATTTAATTAAAGTAACTTTAATATTATTATTTTAATTTTCTCCTTAGTTAACAATAGATGTCAAATAAACGTTATATTTACATGTATGAGTCTTATCAAACCAAATAACTATTCAACAGTAAGATAATGAAGAAAAATAAGAAGCAATAAAATATTAACTTTCTTATAAGTATATTAAAATCATCACGGTCTACTTCATGATCACTGCCTGAATTATCATCTTCACAAAAATTGTGCTTTTATATGGCCGCAGTGTTTCACCTCTAACAATCGCGCTGAACTTCCTATAACCCTTCATTCCTATAATACTACTGATTAGTTATCTGTCAATCAAATGTTTGGCTTCTGCAAACTTTTTAAGGACCTGTGTAAGTCCCGTTCAACTTCCGCGTGACCCTCCCATTTGCGTCTCTAGCTATACCACCTTTCCATAAAACAAGCTGTCCTACGGTATACTTCCTACATATCTTATGTCTGTTATCAAACCTTCCTTTCATGAGAGTCATATTTTTATCTATGCGCGCTTTCGCCCTCTTTTCCTCCTTGTTTCTATTTGCTCTTGTTGTTCTTCATGACTTTGGGGCGTGTCACGTGGGAGAGCTGGGAAGCGACTGTTAGAGTTTCCAAACATTAGACTGAAAGGTGTTTGACCTGTTGTTGCGTTTATAGTGTTGTTGATGCCCCACACAACATCAGCCAGCGTGTTATCCCAAGTACATTCGGTATCAGACATAGTGTTTAAACCATCCAGAAGGGTGCGATTAACTCTCTCCACTTGGCCATTGGGCCTTGGGCTTGCAATCGCATTTAAAATATGCTTGAACTGCATTTCTTGAGCAAATTGTCAAAAACCCCTGTCTGTGACAACTCTCTGTGGCTTCCAAATTGATAAATATTTCCTTAAGGAGATTTATAGTCTCAATTGAACTACAGTTTTTGGCTGCTTTTGTAAATACAAATTTGGTAAAAGAGTCTATTACCACCAGAACATAATGTATTGCCTTTTCGGGTTTTGATGAAAGGACCGAGATGGTCTACATGGAGTGTATGTATAGGAATAGCTGGTTCTTCAATAGGATATAGTTCTCCTTCTGTTTTGCCGTAGTTTCCCTTTCCGTACGCACATTGTAAGCAGGAATTAATATATTTCCGAATAAATCGTGTCATTTTTGGAAACCGAAAAATTGTGCTTTAATTGCCCCGGATGCCCAACCTGGTCATGTAGCTTTTGTAAGAGTCCGTATTTTGCCAATTTTGGGATAACAAACCTCTCACCTGCCAATGTTTTTCTATACAAAAACACTCTCTTTAGCTACATAATTGGCACCAATGTCAGTATTGATCACGGGCCCTTTTTAGCTGAGTGAGTATTTGTTGGATGTTTTTGTCTTGCATTTGGAGTGTCTGCAGCCAGTCAGCTTCATCTATCATGAGTACATTACTTGTAGTAGGATTCCGGCTCAACGCATTTCCAGTACTTAAACAAAGATTAGTTGAGAAACCAGTGTTAGGTATTTATGATAAAGACGCGACCACAGAACTACATACAGACGCGAATAAGTTAGGGCTAGGGGGTATACCCATGCAGTACCAAAGGGACGGTAGCTTGAAGCCCATTGCTTATTTTAGTAGGGTCACGAGCCAAGAGGAAAGTCTTTACCATAGTTACGAGTTGGAAACTTTAGCCGTGGTAGAGTCACTTAGGCGTTTTTCCGCATATATTTGACTGGTATACCTGTCAAAGTTATCACAGACTGTGCTGCACTTCGCGCAACACTTGTGAAAAAGGATTTAATTCCTCGTACAGCACGCTGGTGGCTAACAATACAGGATTTTGACCTTGATATTGAATATAGACCGGGGGACAGGATGAAAGCACGTCGATGCGTTGAGCCGGAATCCTACTACAAGTAATGTACTCATGATAGATGAAGCTGACTGGCTGCAGACACTCCAAATGCAAGACAAAAACATCCAACAAATACTCACTCAGCTAAAAGGGCCCGTGATCAATACTGACATTGGTGCCAATTATGTAGCTAAAGAGAGTGTTTTGTATAGAAAAACATTGGCAGGTGAGAGGTTTGTTATCCCAAAATTGGCAAAATACGGACTCTTACAAAAGCTACATGACCAGGTTGGGCATCCGGGGCAATTAAAGCACAATTTTGGTTTCCAAAAATGACACGATTTATTCGGAAATATATTAATTCCTGCTTACAATGTGCGTACGGAAAGG
Organism: Scrobipalpa atriplicella; assembly: GCA_029255725.1. NCBI lineage: Eukaryota > Metazoa > Arthropoda > Insecta > Lepidoptera > Gelechiidae > Scrobipalpa > Scrobipalpa atriplicella. Next base: position 55,889 of record JARACY010001404.1, on the reverse strand, counting down.
GAAACTACGGCAAAACAGAAGGAGAACTATATCCTATTGAAGAACCAGCTATTCCTATACATACACTCCATGTAGACCATCTCGGTCCTTTCATCAAAACCCGAAAAGGCAATACATTATGTTCTGGTGGTAATAGACTCTTTTACCAAATTTGTATTTACAAAAGCAGCCAAAAACTGTAGTTCAATTGAGACTATAAATCTCCTTAAGGAAATATTTACTCAATTTGGAAAGCCACAGAGAGTTGTCACAGACAGGGGTTTTTGACAATTTGCTCAAGAAATGCAGTTCAAGCATATTTTAAATGCGATTGCAAGCCCAAGGCCCAATGGCCAAGTGGAGAGAGTTAATCGCACCCTTCTGGATGGTTTAAACACTATGTCTGATACCGAATGTACTTGGGATAACACGCTGGCTGATGTTGTGTGGGGCATCAACAACACTATAAACGCAACAACAGGTCAAACACCTTTCAGTCTAATGTTTGGAAACTCAAACAGTCGCTTCCCAGCTCTCCCACGTGACACGCCCCAAAGTCATGAAGAACAACAAGAGCAAATAGAAACAAGGAGAAAAGAGGCGAAAGCGCGCATAGATAAAAATATGACTCTCATGAAAGGAAGGTTTGATAACAGACATAAGATATGTAGGAAGTATACCGTAGGACAGCTTGTTTTATGGAAAGGTGGTATAGCTAGAGACGCAAATGGGAGGGTCACGCGGAAGTTGAACGGGACTTACACAGGTCCTTATAAAGTTTGCAGAGCCAAACATTTGATTGACAGATAACTAATCAGTAGTATTATAGGAATGAAGGGTTATAGGAAGTTCAGCGCGATTGTTAGAGGTGAAACACTGCGGCCATATAAAAGCACAATTTTTGAAGATGATAATTCAGGCAGTGATCATGAAGTAGACCGTGATGATTTAATATACTTATAAGAAAGTTAATATTTTATTGCTTCTTATTTTCTTCATTATCTTACTGTTGAATAGTTATTTGGTTGATAAGACTCATACATGTAAATATAACTTTATTTGACATCTATTGTTAACTAAGGAGAAAATTAAAATAATAATATTAAAGTTACTTTAATTAAATAGTCAATTAGTACTCACGTTTTGTAATAGTCTTAATATGAATGAATAGATATAGTTGGTATACACAGACTTTTATTTTATTATTAAAACTAGGGAAAATAGAAAATATGAACAAAAATAATTTCTAGGATATATATAAAATAATCAATCATCATAACATAAATTAAAATATCTGCAATATAGATTTGGGAGAATTATTTTATGCTGCAAGACTATTTATTTTATTCTTTGTGATACTTACATAAGGATAACTGTGTGATCAAAACTTAATCTGCTGCTTTCACTGTGTGACCTGAAGATAACTGTGTGATCAAAATCTTATCTGCTGCCAATACTGTGTGACCTAAAGATAACTGTGTGACCTTATCTGCTGCTTACAATGTGTGATCTAAATAATAACTGTGTGATCAAAACTTAATCTGCTGCTTACACCGTGTGACCTAAATATAGCTGTGTGATTAAAACCCGATTAATGTGTGACCTGAAGATAACTGTGTGATCAAAATCTTATCTGCTGCCAATACTGTGTGACCTAAAGATAACTGTGTGACCTTATCTGCTGCTTACAGATTGCTGCTGTGTGATCTAAATATAGCTGTGTGATTATCTGCTGCTGATACTGTGTGATCAAAACTTTAACTGCTACTTACACTGTGTGACCTGGATATAACTGTGTGATCAAAACTTTATCTGCTATTTACACTGTGTGACCTAAATATAGCCACGTTATCAAAACTTTATTTGCTACTAATACTGAGAGACCTTAAGAAAGTCGAGTGATCAAAACTCCTGTTGTTTAATCTGTGTGATCTGAAGATAACTGCATGGTCAAATTCTATTAATTCCTGAGCTATGTGAATGTGACCTTAGAACAAGTTCTGTATTATGCTCTAATTACCTGATTTGATTACTGCTGTGAGATTTAGTTATCTCTCTTTATATTGCTGAGCGTTTATATTATAATTATACAAATTATAATTTATACTATTCATTTTATGTTACTTTAGTATAGTTAGGTACATGTAAATTATAATTTTATGAACATTTTAGGATGTACGAGGATGATATTGCATTTTATTTTTCAGGACAACAACACCGTTGGAGGTGGTATTGGTGATGGGATGGGTTCAAGGCCATAGGAGACCGCGGTGGGATATGGCTGTTGCAGGATGGCCGAATGTTACACTCTCCTGCCACCGCCACTAGCGCCACTCACCGGATGTGAAGTGTGGACCCTTATAATTTTATAATAAACAATTATAGTTTCATATTGGTCTCATGTCTGTAATAATTTATTAGAGAAATAATAGTAATATAGTAATATTATTAATTCTTTTAGTTAAAAGGATAATATAATAATTGTTTTGCAAATATGTGGTTGTTAGCGACATCTAGGTTGGGAAAGAGGAAACTTAGACAACAATTGCTTGCCTTTTATTATATTTTATAATATTTCAAGGTGTGTTTCAACATGTTTAGTCTACTATTATTGAATTTTTATTTAACAAAGACTTTTAAGCATTCTAAATAACTATAAATTCTACTATTGAAGTATTGAAATGTTTAAGACTGTTGTCAAACTTCAATCTGTCTAGCAAACGTTTGACGTTGGCGTCAAGTCTTGTTGTTGTGATTAAAAACTTTGTGTGAGGTGATAAATAAACTGTCTAAGCGTTGCGAAAGTGAAGGTTTTATTGATCAGATCTACCTAACAATTATTGTCTTTAACAACTCAGTAACTATTAACATATCATACTCATAAAAAATATATGTGAAACGAGAAGATAAGCCCGAGAGCATGGTGTGCTTATTTTTACAATATTTTTCAATTTTTTTTAACAAAAAAACTTCGTAATTTTTACTGAATATATATTATACCGGGTGTAAGGGACAGCCTTAAAAACTATAGTCAGGTTAGACAAAAACAGAGTCGACGATAGACTTCTTTTCCAGACCAGGAGAAGCCGAAATGAATTGTCACACTATCAATCATACCGTACGGCCTTATTGAGACAACTTGATACGAAGCGTTTGTTTCTGTGAAAAAACTAGGTACCCAATAATCGTTGTTTCAAAGCCTACTGGTGCATAGCAAAACAATCCAAACTCCCCTTGCTCGCGTTACGTTTTATTAATCTGTTTCTTATCGTTAAAAGACAAACTATTTTATCACAAAAGACAAGCTAGTTTTGCTCGCGTTATGTATTCTTTATCTGAGTATTTTCTTTAAAAGTCGCGTTCGCATTATGTACTTAGATATCCTGTTTCTTCTCGTAAAAGTCAAGCGCCGCTTTGCTTCCATTACCACAGAATAATAACTAGTAACTAGCCCATTACCTATTGTTTATCTGTCTCTTTCCGATAAAAATGGAGCTCGCTTCGCTCGCGTTATTATAATTGCTTTCTTTTTCGTAAAATTTCCAGTTGTGTAGCGGACAACAGCTTAGGCCGAGCGCGCCAGCACGTTGAAGTATCAGGTCGACCCGGCCCTGCGCGGTTCACATCTCCTCCCCTAGCAAGAAGGCCTCATTCCTACACGCTGAGTTTCAGCGTCGACAGCTACCCGCCTTTGGATGAGCTGAGATTGCTCTACAGACAGCTGGCGGTGAGTATGCATTGTGGGCGCCAAAATAAATCAATAGAAATCAAGTCCCATATTGGGTGCTAACAAAACTGTAACAAGCTTTACGCTGGGCGCCGAAATATTCGTAGCCGTTGAGCACTAAAATACATAATAAAAACAATCACTTCGGTCACCAAATTGTATCGATAGAAAGAAACCGACTCCTATTTCGGGTGCCCAAATACAAACAAATCCCACCCTTGAGCAAAAACATTACCTACTTATCACAAAATAATACAACAAACTTTGTTCTTTCCAGATAAACGAGTCCTTCCAACAGCCAGGTCGCTGGCACGATGTAGTGCTACCAGCGCCCGCGCCCGCCGGCTCCCTCACGCACCATGTGGAACACGAGCTCAAGGGGCTAGAGGCTGGTGCATTCTATGAAGCTATCGTGCAGGCCAAGAACAGATATGGGTGGAATGAGGTAAAATTTACTATATTTTTAAGTAACTGCACGAGCTCAAGGGTTTATAGGCTGGCGAATTTATTAGGCTATTGTGCAGGCCAAGAGCAGATATGGGGGGAATGAGTAAACATTTGCATCATAATATTAATTTGATCCTACTGACTGCGCCAAACAAACGCGTCGACTTTAAATACTTCTTGAATAAATACAATAGAATAGAACAAGCGAATTCATATAGACTAAGCACATATGTCTGGAATAATGTAAATTACTTCTTACTCTTGCCACCTTGCGATTAATTATATCACGCACCTTTCACTAGTAAAAAAACAGATACAGCGCAAAGATGGTAACAATTTCATTCATCCAGTACTTATCTGTAATCCTACAGACTACGCCAAACAGTTTGGCCCAAACTGACCAGTTGGCCCAGCCCGTTCTAGCATTCATATTAAGTAAAATCTTTACGACTGATATTACTTCCAATTACCAAATGATTTTCCTTTTAATTTCCAGGTCAGCGATATATTCCAGTTCAACACCCTAGGCGGGCTACATACAGTCCACGCGGACGAGCTGACGCCATATTTCGGCGCGGCGTCTGAACACCGACTGACAGGAGGCGCGTTGGCGCTCGCTTTATATACCCTGCGAGCGCTCGCCTAATTGGACGACGGCTAGCCAATCGCTGAAATTTGAATTTTGAGCGGTCGTTAAACTGTCAAATGTAAAAGATTATTGCAGATTCTCTCTACATTTTTCAAGTAGGTAATGTTTTTCGGAATGTTACCACCGCTAATGGCATGCAGCATAACGATTCGTTATTTAAAACGTCGTTCGTTTTATCACTTTATTTCAGTTCGAAATAAGACTTGAAATAAAACACGTCATCTACATTCTACATGTATATTTATCTTAATTTTTTTTATATTTTGGAGTAAAAAAACCTGTAACATCTCGCGCAAAGAAACTATCTCATACTTAATAGATATTTTTTTTAAATATTGATTTATAGACGTAAAAATCATCGTATTAATTTATTGATTCACTCAATTTGATGGTTGGTCAAAATATTTTGCTAATTTTACAATCTGTATTGTATGCGAGACATTTTTGTATATTATTTTATCGTCAGACGATAAATTAGTGACAGCAAAACTTTTTGTTGAAAATTAAGAAGGTAAGAAGTGTTGTGAATTTCGACTGCGCTTCAAAGAGGTGCCAATTCAGTTGTAGACACAATTTAACTTATTTTAGTTTAGTCCTGTCACTTTACTTTCTAAAATGTAAATAAAAGAGTAGGTAAACTGAAATCCAATAGCTGACTTTAATCCTGTCAAACCGACGTACCTATAGTGTTCAAAATTAAGCACCACCTAGCATGCAGTCTTATTTTAGTAATGTAACGTCTCTGTGACTGTACTTTATCTCTTGCTTATTTCTGCCGCCAAGCAGAAGTGTTCGCACTTCTGTGTTTCGGTCTGAAGGGCAAGAGAGCCAGTGAAATAACTGGCAAAAGAGACATTCCACCTTAGGTCTCACGGTGCGCAATACACTCTGCTATTTCACTAGGATCTAGTGGGCTAGGCTACGGTGCTGCTTACTATCATCAGATGGGCCGTACCTATGCTTTGTTGCCACTGTATAACATAAAAAAAAATATAACAAGCTTCTGCGGTTCTGTCTCTTTTTTATTCAAGGCAGTGACAGGACAAAACCTATAAATAATTTAAGTTGTGTCTACAACCAAATCGGCACCAATATACCGTTCATTTTCATTTGTAATTTCATATTAGAAGTAACAGCAGTGCTTATTTAGGTAGAAGTGTAAATATTAAATATTAATCGAATCGTATAAACCCCAGGTTTAGAAGTTTTGCGAAGGAGGTGAATGCCAAAACGTGTTTTTTTAATCATTATTATATTCCTTATTATTTATTATCATTATTATATATTATAGGTACTGATTCTGTACATTTTCAGTAATTTTTAGTAAACAAATAAAAAACTAAAGTAACAAAAAGTAAAAAAAAAAACAAATACTAACTCTTATAAACGAAGTTAATTAAGTAAACCCTTAATTTATGAAATTAACCACAGTTATTTGAAGTTAACCATTGTTTTGTGTTAACCACTGTTATGATGAATCATTGGTTCCGATTCGGTTGTTGCACAAAAAAATACTACACCACCTGTCACCCACCAGGGGTACGTTCAGAGCCGCTCGATCGATCGAAATTTAACCTGGTTAAAAATTATACTGCCCGTTCAGAGGCGCCTGTCAGATGAAATTTCGACCAGGTTAATTTTTATCCTGCCCGTTCAGAGACGCACCGGAAGTGAAATTTTATCTGACAGCGGCTAAAGTGCACGTTCAGTGCGTCCCGGAAGTATGAAACTCGTACGGTATAACATTTATACTGGGTCGTCTGAACGCACTCCTGTGCATTTTGTTTCAATTTTTTGACATTACCTCCTTCAAAATAGAGTTAAAACCCCATTTTTACAAGATTTTCTAAATAACTTATGAAATTATATTTAAATTAAATTCGTTTTTTATAAAACTATTAATAAAAGGTGGGATTTTAACTATAAATCGTGTAATTTAGCCATCATCAAAATCATCAATTTATCGAGTGTACCTACCTAATAGATCTTCTAGTTGTAATGTTCTACATACATACATATATCACGCCTTTATCCATAATGGGGTAGGCAGAGCGTAAACGACCTAAACAATGGTCGTTCTGCCAAGTCTGACAAGTTTTGAGGGTTATTCCAGATTGATCTGTATATTGCTATAGTAACAGGTTGTCAGCCAATCGCCTAAAATACAATACTTAGCTGATTTTTACAGCATGCCTGGGAGATGCAGCTGGCACATTCTATGTTTTTCTATCACTCCCAATCCAGCATGGAACTAATATTCTCAACTGTGTATGGTCCCGATTCGACGAAAACACAATTTCACTACACAATAAAACCATATCTGTCATTTTCTGCCACGAGAGAACAAAAAAGGACAGCAGTACAGACGAACTAATTATGATCCCGTCAAATCAAAGATATAGATCGTCTAAGTCGTAGTGTCGATCAAAATCCTTCGAAATTACTGAACGAATTGTAACTGACAGGATCAAAATTTGTTCATCTATCTATAGTGATGTCCCTTTCTGTTCACTCAAGACAGAAAATGACAGGTATGGTTTTATTTAAGTGTGTTTGGTTTCGAATCGGCACCAATGTGTTTTTTTAACGCCTTCCTTTATTAATTAAGCTTCTGTAATTTATTTCATATAATTTATTTATATTAATCTGTACTAGCCTAGCGGCGTCTTCCGCATAAATATCATGTGCATAAAGGGTGTAAGGAACGAAACTGAACAACTTTCACAAGGAAATTCTTTTGGAAAATAAAAAATACTTTTACATTATGAATTCCATCTCACTCTTCGTATGTGTCGTTTCTTTTTAGGGTTCCGTACCCAAAGGGTCAAAACGGGACCTTATTACTAAAGCCTCTATTAGACCATGCGATATCAAGACAGTCTTACTAAGACTTAGCATAGTGTAATAGGACTTAGCAAGTTAGTCTGTCTAATTAGACCGATCGAGTGGATTCGGCCGTGCTAACTTGCTTACTTGCTTGACATCGCGTGGTGTAATAAGACTTAGCACGCTTAGACCGCTCAGTCAGCGCTCATCCGCCGCACAGGAGAGACGTCTGTATTTTAATTATATGGAGTAATTAATTTCAAAAGATGTTCAAAGTTAGCAACTCCTACTCTAAAGAGTCAGATGGTTCCAAAACACTCAATATTTGCATATTTGATAATTTTTCCCGCAGAAGTAAATACTTCTTTACCCATATTCTTCTTTTGTTTTTTTAATATTTATTCATACTAATAGTCGCGGTAAGAGCTACGGCAATTTTCTGGTATTTCTAAAGTTTTCCCATGACTCTTACGACAACCGTCGCTGACAGAGTTCGCCTTGCAAATGAGTTAGCATGCGCTATTCAGCACAGTGTAATAGCGAGCTTGTCTAATTAGACTGTTAGACTGTCTTAGTAAGACTGTCTTGAAATCGCATAGTCTAATAGGGGTTTAAGGCTCCGCTGTCTGTCAGTCTGTCACCAGCCCCCGTAGCATGCTCTGACTATAGAAAAGTAGAGGACTTGGTGTAAACATCATCACTCATAAAAATATAGCCATCACTTTTTATCTTATGAATATAATCGTACGTAAAAAAGGACAGTAGTTGTTTTATCAGTACCAGAAATAGCAACACTGAAGCCGGTCGCCATGTTTTGTTCCCGTCAACAACAAGTACGTCAGTTGTCATCGCCACTGTTGTGATTTTGATTTTTTATGAAAATTGAGTGTATTTTTGACAAATAAGTGTTTGTTAAAGTGAGAAAACGTGAAGAAAACAGTTTTTATTATGGGAAGGTGCAGTGTGATAGGCTGTCGCATGAAAGCAAACAAAAAACATCCAAAAATAACGTTGCATAGGTAAGTAATCGAATTCATTCAAAATATCTTGTTTTTTGATTTATTTTCAAAGATGTTGTTATTTGTGGGAAAGTTTATGAACATACACTTACTTTTCTGAGATTATCTACTGTTTTCCTATGAATAATCAGTGATTTTTGATGAAAATGCTTCATCAGAGTAAATAGAGTTACGGTTCCGCATTTTCAATTTATCGATAACATGTCGGTAGATGTCTATAAAATATCGCTAGAATCTTCGAGTTAAAAAGGTGGCAGCTAAAATTAGAAGAAAGTTGTTGAGTTTCATTGACAGAACACACCTTAACTTTTTTATTGTCCATTCTGTAACACATAGTAAAAGTAGATACCGTGCAATACAATACAACTGTCGATATTATAATATGCGCAGCACTATTTCAAGACGCCATTTTTGTGCCAGACCCAGTGTAGGTATGCACGTTTTTTTCGTAGGTATGCCGAGTCCTCTACTTTTCTATAGTCAGAGGTAGCATGCAGCCGCGACAAGGCCGCGATAGCCGTTATATCACACATTTTATCACATCTATCTGTCAAATCGTATGGCAGTACAGGGGCAGGCTGTATCTCATGAACTGTGTATTTCTGTTGCCGCTATAACAACAAATACTAAAAAATAATAATAAAAGTTCACGACGAATTGAGAACCGCCTCCTTTTTTTTTGGAAGTCGGTTAAAAACAAAATAGATTAAATATTTGAGAGGGGCTCCCATACAAAAAACGTGATTATTTTTTTTGCTCGTTTTTGCACAGAATATATAATAGTACTAGGGTAGTTTTTGTAGATATTGTTTCGGAGGCTGTTTCTCATGAACCGTGATAGTTAGATAGCTGTTCACACATGATGTATTTCTGTTGCTGCTATAACAACAAATACTTAAAACTGGCCAAGTGCGGGTCGGACCACAGATATGATTTTATTTGCCATTTTTATAAATGATGGTATGGAACCCTTCGTGCGCGATTCCGACTCGCACTTGGCCGGTTATTTATTTTCACAAGCTTAATTTTGTAAAGTTGTTCAGTTCTGTTGACAGAGCAAGTCCTTTCTCGGGACATGGAAATCAAGTTTTCATAAAATTCCAGAAAAGGTTTTCTGGTTTTAGAAGGACACCTATGCAACATTTCATGCTTCAAGCCCAGATTTTTTCCCTTTTACATTTAGATTAATTTGAAACTATTTTATAAATTATTTTGCTCCTTATCTTATAAATTGTAATCATAGATATCTGAATACGTATAATAAACTACATTTTATAAAACTTATTCAAAATCATTTTTTACGTACTGCATCCACATAAATGAATTTATTAACTATATTAAGTAGTAAATTATATATTAGTAGTATATTATTAATATTAAGCAATAAATCGTGTTAGTGATAATGCTATTTAGAAATAAATTTTAAAAAACATGTATTTTACCTTGAAAAATCTATTTTTATTTTGTTTTTTAGCGTTTTTAAATGTCTAGGTGCAATATTAAGTTTAACTAAAAAACTCAAAAGCAATATACGTACACACTTTTAGCTTTTATTTAAAATTAATTACGAATATTGTATTACTGCTATTTATTATAAATTATTTTATTTATGGAAAATTATTGTTAATAAAAAGTAAATGTATCACTGCCGACTACGACAAAAATATTGAATTATTTTCTTTTATTTATTTATTAAATACAAGATACTTGCTAAATATGAAATTAGATCAAAAAATTTTTAGAAAATGTTATAAACTAGAAACTATAGTTTGGTAAAAAGTGTAAATTCGGTGGGCTGTAGAAATTCGCCCAAACATTTAGTTGTTTTTCTTTTCTTAAAATCCGAATCATGTAAGTAGTTAATAAACGTGTAAGTTTATCACAAAATAAAATAAAAATTGTTTTATTTATCAACCCCTTTTTCAGAAAAATAGTAGTGGCGAAGTTTTTTAGTATAAAGGGTCGCGCGGTCTCGGTTATCTATAACGTGGCGGCTAGACGCAGCTCTTGGAATCATAATAAATACCGACAATTGTTTTTTTTTAGAAGGATTTTTTAATATTTTTTATGGCCCCCTTTTACGTTACTGAAACATCCCCTAAGCTACGGCACGCAATTAAATTAACACCCTGTATAAAAATGTAATAGAAAGGAAACGCCATATATTTCAACAAATTAATCTTTATTTGTAATAATAATACTAATACAGGGTATTTACAAAACCATAATTTATTAGGAATATACTACCGCAATATACGAGATATTTTGACTATATCGCAAGTAATTTAGTTTAGAACGCGTACTGCTCAGTATACATACTCATACAAAGGTCATTTACACTTACATGGCATTACATGGTATTACCTATTGGTAATATAACCCACACACTTAAGGAGGGAAGTACTCTAAATCGGGCTAAACACGGTCCGGCATTTGACTTTGTTAGTATAGTTAATAGTTGAATTTTCAATAAATCTATATATGGTTAGCTTCTCTAAAATATGGAGAACAACTAGATTCATAGATATAATCTAAAAATACTATGATTACACCAGGAAATCATCAGAAATATCATGAAAATCTGGCGTCTCAATGCCGAATTTGAACAACTGTGACATTTCTATGAGCTTAGAAACAGCAAATGTTATATCGAAATCACCGTATAATTATGAAGAACATCATAATCAACTCTGTTTTTCAATACTTTTTGTATACATTGAGATATATGCAAAAATATATGAAATCGGCTTGAAACAGCCCCATGCTAGAAAAGGACAGAGCGCGCATTCTGTCATTGGTTTGAAAGGGACAGTTGCCGCGAGCACATAGACCCTTAAAACAAAATGCAACAGTTTTTAGATTAATCGCAAAAAATTTACATGCCTTGATTTAAATAATGACGAAATCTATCAATCGATTGGGAATCCTACATACTTACAAGGTGAAAATAAAATAGCCGAACATATTTTAGGGTTTGATTGTAGAATCACATGGGTAGCCATCAAACTGAACAACTTTCCCCAAGGAACATAGGTCGAAATATGCAAAAAAAAATTGGCCCTCCCATACAAGTGTCAGCTGCTTGAGTCAAAGCGCAGGAATAGTACATTACTTTAGAAGCCAAAAATAAAGCAATGTACGGTCGAGTAAATTTGGAAGGCCGAGACGCAGTCGAGGCCTTCCAATGTAAACGAGACCATACATTGCTATTTTGGCTGAGATTAGTACAGTACTTTTCTCTTATTTGCGAAGAAACAAATAAAACTTAAACTTGCAATTCTTCCATAATATTGGAAAATTCAAAAATAGAATGGCGCATGACATGCGCACATTCCATTCATTCATTTTTTTATTTAATTTGCGCATTCAGCCTTTAAAAAATTTATAACGTGAACTTAAAAACACCTAATCCATACTAGTGTGTACTTTAAAGACCTCATGCAGAGGTCATTAATGGTCATTAATGTCGTTTGGAGAAATTGCTGGCCGCTGCGAACTTGAGGATCAAAATTAGTGAATGTACTGCTTCTTTTTTTTAAATAATGAAGCTATTCCCTAGCAAATGGGAGAAAAGACTATTTACATGCCCATCCGACAGCATGGATCATTTTACTTCGGACAATCGGTCAGCCTGCAATGTCCTAATTTTTGGTTTTTTATTTGTTACGTAGTACCTATGATATATTCGTCATTTTGTAACTCTGGCATCTCTTGTTCTGTCACGTAGTCATAGTGCGGCGCCATCGAGCCGTGACGGAATAACAGCTGCAAAAAAGAAAATAATAGTAGATTTTATTACGTGGGAGTAAAATAATATTTTTAAGGCGAGGGCGTTTTTTTGAATCCAGAGCGAAGTGAGGGATTGTAGAGTAGAATCCCGAGCGTAGCGAGGGATTCTAAAGTAGAATCCTGAACGTAGCGAGGGATTCAAAGTACGTCGCCCGAGCCAAAAATATTTTTGCTCCCGAGTGATACACTCTACTTTTCATCCCCCTCTATGAGAAAAAAAGACGCCTAACTAACACTTGTAAATTTAAATATAATAGAATAAGAATGTTATAGGTAATTCCACAACTAGAAGACCTCATTTTGAATATTTAATAATTCGTAAAAAGAGTCGAAAACACGGGCTCCTTATAAAACCCTGCTGCCCACTCGTGCCGTAGTTCGTGCATTTTCAATTTTTTTTTTATCAGCCGTCGCGCAGTCTAACCAGCCAGTGTACCATTATTTGAATTCGACATCTAACTATTTTGTTTTCACTCCGCGTCAGTCATGCCAAATCAAGAAAAAAGAAAAAGAGGTTCCAAATTCAAAAAGTGCGATTAAAAGTTCTTTTAATCGCACTTATTTTCATAAAGAGGATTAAAATCTCATTTTTACCCTGCTAGGACAGTCTCTAGCAAAGAGTAGAGTAATAGTACCTATGTCGCTTAGAAGCATCAACTTTAGGCGCACTTATATGCGATTAAAGTCGTCGTTTTCGAATAGATGGGATGAAAACTTATTTTTATCAAATTTCTATTGAGGCTTCCGTCCAACTCGGTGCTAGAAAAAACTACGTCAAGGTTTCATGTCTTTAAATCTTGTTTCTAAAATAAGTTTTAGCTTTTAGATATAACAACATATTGAAATAATAGATTTAGTAACTTAACTAAATTGCCAACACGTATAACTTATTTTTGAAAAGTGTTTTTGAATAAAGAGACATGAAACATGATTTTTCTAGAACCGAGTTGCAAATACATACAAACATACATAAAATCACGCCTTTATCCCTAATGGGGTAAGCAGAGCGAGGACGACCCAAAGGTCATTCCGCCACATCTGACAAGTTTTGAGGGTTATTTCAGATGATTATTGATCCATACTAATATTATAAATGCGAAAGTAACTATGTCTGTCTGTTTGTTGCTCTTTCACGTCTAAACGGCTGAACGGATCTTGATGAAATTTGGCATAGTGATAGATAGTAACCTGGAGACGGACATAGGCTACTTTTTACCTTGGGAAAATATGTCATTCCCGTGGGAATCTACATACAATAATACTTTAGCGGTGTCATACCTGCTAAGTGCTAACACAGAACACCAAGACTACCGAACCGATTTTGATGGGACTTTTTTTATTTAATTATGTGTGACCTAAACAACAACTAAGGATACATAAAATCACGCCACCGTACTTAGGGGGTAGGCAGTAGACAGGGAACTGAATTTAGTTAGTGCTTTGTAACCGATTTTTATGGGACTTTTACATTCAACTGAATGTTACCTATACACTAAAACAAAGGATACATAATAATAATCACGCCACTGTACTTGGGAGGTAGGCAGGAAAATGAATTTAGTTAGTGTTTTTTAACCAATTTTGATGATTATTTTTTATTCAACTCGTTGATACTACTGGACTCAGACTTACGATATCGTCACGCTACCTAACTTAGGGGGAAGGCAGGGAGCTAAGAAATGTGTTTTAGAACCTAATTTGATGGAATCTTTTTTATTTAATTCAGTGTTAGGTACCTGAACTAAACTTAGAAAACATTTCAAAAATATCAATGTGATTTTTTACGTAAGCGTCACATTGCAGAGATATTTTAAATCAAAGATATAGGAATATAGAAAAATAAAAAACTACTTGGGGGCATTGAAAGTTAAACTTCTTTAGCTGCGTTGAGAGTAAAATTTCAAGGTCAGATGACGGAAAAACGTCACGGCAGGAAACGAAAGTCGAAGTGCCTACTTAGTAAATAAGCTTAGGTTAAGTTAGTTTAGTAAGGTTCCTACTGAAAACCAGCGCTTCAGTCTTAGACTGGAGCATGAGGTTTTAGTAACCTAGGACCTCCGGATCTTAAGCCCATGGCTCAGACCACTAGACCACGGAGGCAGTTAAGATAACTAACCTTTTCTTGTGGCACTATAGGAGGCTTAGCTTTGCTCAATGCGCATGCGCTCGGTTTATCTTGAATGTACATCACCTGCGAAATAAATACGAGGTGTTATAGCATTCGTGAATTATACAGGGTGTTAAATTGCAACTACACATACATACATACATACATAAAATCACGCCTTTATCCCTAATGGGGTAAGCAAAAATGACCTAAGCAAAGGTTGTTTTGCCACGTCTGACAAGTTTTGAGGGTAATTAATTACAGATGACTATGTTTATTGCTATAGTGACGGGTTGTCAGCCCATCGCCTAAAATTTCAATACACTAAAACCCTAGAATCCCTTAGCTGGTTTTTACAGCATGCCCGGGAGAGCTGGCACATTCTATGTTTTTCTATCACTCCCAGTCCAGCATGGAAGAAACACTATACTATACATATACATAAATCAAGCCTTTATCCCTAATGGGGTAGGCAGAGCGAAAATGACCCAAACAAGGGTCGTTCCGCCACGTCTGAAAAGTTTAAGATAGATCTGGTATATTGTTGTAGTGACAGGTTGTCAGTCCATCGCCTTAACTACAGTACACTGAAACCCTCGAATCCCTTAGCTGGTTTTTACAGCATTCCCGGGGATGCAATTGGCACATTCTATGTTTTTCTATCGCTGTGATTTGCCGCCTTACCCGTAAGGGATAAAGGCGTGACTGTATGTATGTATGTATAAATAACAGTCAATATTAACAAACCGTTTCTTTCGGTACGGTGAACACTCTGCGTTTCGACCCTTCCAGCTCCTGCATCACCACATATTCCTGAAATAATAAACAACAAATTATTGTTTACATTTCCTTGAACAAACAAATACATCAAAAAAAAATGAATGCACTATTACTCTCACTACCGCACCGTAGGTCAGTCAGCTGGAAGAGATTTCTTTTTAGAGATAAGCTGTACCTGTTGTGCTATGTGCAATAAACTGTTAAATTAATAATAAATGTAGGAAATCCTTTTTTTGCTGAAAGAAAATAAATTTTATTTTACGGCGTTATTTGTTTTTCACAACATTTATTTGTTTAATTTTGACTATTTTTGTGTCTTAGGTAAATGCCTGTCTGTATGCATATTATGCTCACTTTTTATAGATTATCCAGACAAATATTTGGCCGCCATATTGCGTTATTGGAATTGAAGATGGCAGACGACGATGGAGTATTCTTCTCTAGATATCGCCTATTCACTCTTACCTTGAAATAGCCCAGGTTATAACGTTCCCTTACATGAGTATGACCCCTACTAAGCTTTCGGGCAGCAATTAGGCGACGGAAAAACAAACGAACATCAGAAAAGCAAATGAATGCAGTTAATTTTTAAATTCATTGACTTGTTTTTCACAGCGTTCATTTGTTTTTCCAATGTCGTTCATTTTGTTTTCCTACATTCATCTGTTTTCATTTGCTTTTCCGGCGTTCATTCGTTTTTTCCAGCATTTATTTGTTATATTTTTACGTTTATTTGTTAAAAAATTCAGCAGAGCATTTTTATTCATCTACACATCTTGTATGTATGATTGTTCACTCATCATAATACATACATCTCTAAGTTTTCTTGTGGCACATTTATATGGAGCCAGCATCTTCAGATGTACTATTTGGTAGTGGAGAAACAAATGGTTGCAGACTTTCATTTGTTTTTCTCATATTTTTTTTTTTTCATTTGCTTTTCCGGTGTACATTTGTTTTAAACCATTGTTTTTTTATGGTCACTCACCTTTTGCATATCTCTGAGTTTTCTTGTGGCACTTTTGTATGGAGCCGGCATCTTCAGGTGTACGGTTTGGTAGTGGAGTTTCATACTATTGGACTGGGTGAAGGATTTGCCACATTCAGGACAAGTATATGGCTTTATACCTGTGTGTACCTGAAAAATAAGGATATATGGCATTAAATTGACAATTTTTAGGGTTCCGTACCCAAAGGGTACAAAACGGGAGCCTATTACTGAGACTTCGCTGTCTGTCTGTCCGTCCGTCTGTCACCAGGCTGTATCTCATCTGCTCTGCTAGAGAGGTGAAATTTTCGCAGATAATGTATTTCTGTTGCCGCTATAACAACAAATACTAAAAACCAGAATACAATAAATATTAAGGGGGCTCCCAAACAAAAAACGTGTTTATTTTTTTGCTCGTTTTTGGAGCTGATGTTTCGGAGGCTGTTTCTCATGAACCGTGTTAGTTAGATAGTTGAAATTTTCACAGATGATGTATTTCTATTGCCGCTATAACAACAAATACTAAAAACTGGCCAAGTGCGAGTCGGACAACATATATGATTTTGGTGCCATTTTTATAAATAATGGTACTGAACCCTTCGTGCGCGAGTCCGACTCGCACTTGGCCGGTTTTTTGTTATATGGTAATGGTACTCTGTGCCAGTTTAAATTGCTGTTTCTTTACCATCTAAAATTTGAATTTTAAAACAGCAAAACACGTTTGTGTTTTATAATTTACTGTTCCCAGAAAATGCAATTTTAACTGAAAAACACGTCAAATTCCATTGATTGTATCGTGGGCCAGTAGGTAATATTTAATTTTTTACTATTTTTTTTGTGCTGAATAGGCTAGAAAAGCAAACGAGAAGTAAATAACTACTAAAACCTACCCGGTCGCGTCTAACTAACTAGTGCCACTTGGTTGCTGAATTCTTTAGAACAATGTGGACATTGATACGGCCGCTCTCCTGCATGCGTTCTTATGTGAAGTGAAACATACTACTAGTAAGAAATACTACCGCCTATTAAGACATACTACATACTGCCTAGTAAGACATACTATTGCCTAGTAAAACATACTACTGCCTGCCTAGTGAAACATACTACTAGTAAAACATGATTTAAGAGTTTAAGACTCAATATTTCTTAATTACTTATTGTTATTTAAATATTATCCTTAAATTTTATCTCCGTTATTAACATCTTCATGGTATTGTAAAACTTTATTATTTTTAAGTATATTTACATTTGCATGTCACGAAACTGACGAAATTATGTCATTTTGATATATATTAATACTTTAACATCTATTGTACCATATTTTCTGGCAAATAAAATTCATTCATTCATTCATACCTACTGCCTAGTAAAACACATCACTGCCTAGTGAGACATGCTACTAGTAAAACATACTACTGCCAAGTAAAAGATACTACTGTCTAGTGAAATACTTAGTAATCTTACCCGGTCGTGTCTAACTAGTGCCGCTTGGTTGCTGAATGCTTTCGTACAATGTGGACATTGGTACGGTCTCTCTCCCGTATGCGTTCTTATGTGTAACTAAAACAAAATATTAAATATTTTATGTTTTTTGTATTAAAATATGGAACACAGTAAAGAAGCTTATTGACCATATTATTAAGTTCATGTTTCTTAACCTATATAAAAAGTTCCACTACTGTAAATAGCAAAATTAGGAATCCTATACGATTTTTGTAGGAAAACAAGTATCCCCTTAAGTAATACTTAAGTAACTTCTTCCATGCTGGACTGGGAGTGATAGAAAAACATAGAATGTGCCAGCTGCATCTCCTCCCGCGCATGCTGTAAAAACCTGATAAGGTACTCGAGGGTTTTAGTATATTGTAATTTAGGCGATGGGCTGACAACCTGTCACTACAGCAATATACAGACCTATCTTAAACATTTTATGTATGTATCTTAAACAACCCTCAAAACTTGTCAGACCGTGGCGGAACGACCTTTGTTTGGGTGGTTGACGCTCTGCCTACCCCATTAAAGATACAGGCGTGATACTATGTACTTAAGTACATACTACATACATAAAATCACGCCTGTATCTCTCACGCCTTCTCTTACACCTTGTACGGTCGTCGCTCGCCTGTATGTACTCGCATGTGGTAACGTAGCGCCGCGTTTGACTATACTACAGTACAGCCAACCACCACCAGCACCGATCATCATTATCGTCATCATCATCAAATATGATGAGTATGATGAGTAGTTGTTGATTTGTGATGATTACAATTTCGTTTGATGATGATTATGATGATGAATGTTGATTAATGATTATAAATATGATGATGGATCATGATGAATCGATGATTAATGATTATAAATATGATGATGGATCATGATGATCGATGATGATGACGATAAAAGTGATGATGATGATTATGATGATTACAATGATAATGGTTATGTAATAAAAAACTATGGGTAAACTAAGTAAACAAATAATTACCTGTAAAAATAATGGCATCGTGAATGTCTTAGAGCACTCCTTACACTTGTACGGGCGCTCGCCTGTATGTACTCGCATGTGGTAACGTAGCGCCGCGTTTGACTGTAACAAACATAGTGAGTTATTTCCGGAGGGCCTGGGTTCGATTCCCAGGGGGGAACACTAAGATGATATTTGTTAATTTATCACTTTGTTAGATTTTCCCCAGTTTTGTTAGGACAATGCAGGTTGAATCACCTGATTTTCTGTAAGAAAAAAGATTCCGTGCTTCGGAGGTCACGTTAAGCCTTCGTCGTCGGTCCCAGTTGCTGTGTTTGATAGTGGTTGTTACACAAACCTAAGCTGTGCTATAAGGTGGTTAAAAAACTCTGACACCACGGTTTATTGGGTCGACTCGATACCCACTGGACTAAAGGACTATACAGGATGTAAAAAAGAGTACTGCGTTCCTTTGAACCACATGTTCTACTGACAGTACCAAACAACTTTCCCAAAGCACATTTTTTTATCTCTAAATAAAATTTTGCTTGGTCCATACAAAACTGCAGATCCCGGGGAGTATCTTTGTATGGAAAAGGCAAATTATTTTATCGAGCTAATTTTTTGCTTTGGGAAAGTTGTTTGGTTTATCAGTAGAACATGTGGTATAAAGGAGCGTAGTACTTTTTTTTACACACTGTAGAATTTTTTGATAAAAAATAGGATCGCCCAAAAATAATTCAACTTACAGCATATTTCTTCCCGCAGACTTCGCAGACGGAATTCTTTTTATTCCTGTATTTGGGTTGTTTGGGCTTCTCTTTGGCTTTGGTTATACCGTGGGTACGGTTGGTGTGCATGTTGAGCGATTTCTCTGTCATGAAGGACTTGCCGCACTGGAAAAAAATGTTGTTGCAGACTGAGATGAGAACGATAGAAAACAAAATGTTCCAGTTGCTTCATGCATGCATGGGGAAAAGCCTCTATCCTAGTGTGTGTATGTGTGTGCGCGCGTGTGCGCGCGTAAGTGCGGGCGTGCGCGCGCGTGTGTGTGTGTGTGTGTGTGTGTGTGTGTGTGTGTGTGTGTGTGTGTGTGTGTGTGTGTGTGTGTGTGTGTGTGTGCGTGTCTGCGTGTGTGTGCGTGTCTGCGTGCGTGCGTGTGTGTGCGTATGCGTGTGGTGTGCGTGTGCGTGTGTGCGTGTGCATGTGTGTGTGTGTGTGTGTGTGTGTGTGAGAGAGAGAGAGAAAGTGAGAGGGACATAACGATCACAAACTCACCGTATTACAGAAGTAGAAGACCACATCGCCCGCCTCCTTATCATAATTGTGCTCGTTGTCTTTTTGTGCTATAATCACTGTTTGCACTTTACTTAACTGCTGCATTCTCTGTTTGTTGAAGACCACTTTCTTGAAAGTCATTTGTGGCGCTGGAAATTCATTATGATTATACCATTACTCCATTAGTAAATTGCATACATTGCTTATTAATTCTGCTCACACATTGCAGACACTAGCTCTATTTTGGTCAAACGCAGGAGTACTACAAAAAAATATGAGTGAGACAAAACGAAGGGTTATTGTCGATTCCGGCAGCACCAATACTTAGCAAAAAATTTATTAACACATTAGCTGCTAAGCTACTCTTTGGTAAAAGCCGGCCGTGCTAGCCTCAACACGCGTAGCGTGTTCCCCGCCCATCCGTTGCGTTCGTGTCGAAAACGCTACAGCTGTGCGGTCTGCCCGACCTAGTGGGTTCGGCGATAGCAATACGCCAGTGCACGTCGACACGCCACGAGGGTTACGTTAAATTATTCTTCGATAGTCATGAAAATATAAATTATTTTCTATCATACCTATCTTCGAATTATTAAACATCACAAACAAAAGTGCATCAAACATGCGTGGCGATTGCAAGCGCACAGGCGTAGCTGCTACCGGGCACGCGCCTCGCGATCGAGGCGCGCACGCACACGGTAGAGCCGAACACGCGTCGTCGGTTCACAGCACAGTCGGTTACTCAAATTCACGCAGCTACGACGCGTGTTTGTGAGCACAGTCGCTACAGTAAGCTCGACACGCATGGAGGATTTTAGCAGTAACCGTGTTAACTTTAACATATTAAGAGATAGAATAGCTAAGAAACACATGACAGTGACATTCGTAAGATTGCATAATATAAAAATGTTATATGCTTACAATTCCTTACCTGTAGCGTCTTACTTCAGTTTACTTTCAATGTTGGGTGTTTACTGTTTAAGTATTTGCTATCTCTTTTATAAGCCGAAATTGAGAAAGACACAGCACTGTCTTAAAATTTGTCAAGGAAGGTGCCACTTTCTCTAGAAAAACATAGAATGTGCTAGCGGCGTCTCCTCCCGGGCATGCTGTAAAAATCAGCTAAGGGATTCGAGGGTTTCAGTATATTGTAATTTTGGCGATGGGCTGACAACCTGTCACTACAGCAATATACCTACAGATCCCATAACCCTCGAAATTTTTCAGACGAGGCGTAACGACCTTTGTTTGGGTCGTTGCCGCTCTACCTACCCCATTAGGGATAACGGTTTATGTATGTATGTATGATGTACCTGCTTCCTGCGACTTCTCAGTGTATCCCGAAGCCATTTTTTAACTACTATGTTTTCTTGTTTCGGAAGGCATGTTATTATTAAGCAGGTTTTCAATTCAAAGACCCAATGAACCCTGGTGTCAGAGTTTTCTACTGGGCAGAAGCACAGCTAATAATAGCCCTCTGACATGGTTTGTGTAACAACCACTATAAAAAACACAACAGGGACTGATGGCTTAACGTGCCCTCCAAAGCACGGAGTCCATTTTTTCCAGACAATCAGGATATCAGCCCCTAGATTAGGTAGCCGACCCTGAGAAATTCGGGAAAAGGCTAGAGGGGTGATGAATCGGGTCCAGCCTGCATTATCTTAACCAAACTGAGGAAAGTCTCACAGTGATACTTTAATAAATGACATCTGGTAATCTCAGCTAAATTTGTGACAATCATATATTTTTTAGCTGGATGTCACACCAATAGCCTCAATTTGTATGAAAACATCCAGTTCTCTTTTCTATGCACCTCAGCCATCCCAACAAAAAGTTAACAACCGGATCGGGAGCCCATGGCTAAGACCAAGGAGGCAGTTAAGCGGAAAACTGACGTACCTGCTTCTTGGGACGCCTCAGTGGACCCTGAGGCTACTGTTTCCTCTATCTCCTGTATGTTATTGATGAAAGCACCATTCTCATCCACATACTGAACTACTATGTTTTCTTGTTTGATATCATCCGGCTGTATGAGTTGGATTGGAAGCAACGATATGTCTGAGTCTGCGATGTAGATCTCTTCGTTCTGGGCTTCTTGCTAAAAGAGTTATATTAGAAATTATACAGCACTATAGTATTTCCAACCCGGTGCTAGAAAAAACTACATCAAAGTTTCATGTCTTTTTATTCAAAAACAGATTTGAAAAAAAATATTACTTGTTGGCAAATTAGTTAAGTTACAAAATCCTATTTCAATATTTTGTTATATCAAATAGCTAAAACTTATTTTAGAAACAAGATTTTCGATTAAAAGACATGAAGCTTTGACATAGTTTTTTCTAGCACCGAGTTGTAAATACTATAGTTTATTGTGACGCAGTTTCAGTTTCACCATTTTTCCGTGGTAATATGTATTTTCCTGATTCAAAAAGTTGCCGTATGTACTTACATTGAAGATAGCTTGCTATTTGTGTAAAAATGTTTAAAATAGGATCAATAATTGTGTAAGTGTCTTCATTACAAATCTTGCATAATCAATACTAATCTTTCCTCTTCATAATATTGAGTAATTAGTAAGATATTTCTTCTGACTGCATATTTCAACAAATGAGTTAGGTATTTAAAAGATATGGCTTGGATTAAAGTTCTGGAACAATTTATATGTCCAGATCCAGTTTAGAGAATTATTCTGTCGAGAAATTATTCTAAATGATCTACGCAGCTCAAGTAATTACCATTTCTTCTTCCTGCTGTACTGTCTGTCCGTCTTCCGTAATTTCTTCTTCTTCCTCATTTTCTCCATTCCAATTCCATTCAACTTCCTGACTGACTGACTGTGAAGAAAAGGATATGACTTCACATTTTTCCATAAATTTTTCGAATTTTCAAAAAATCATCTCTGCTTCTATCTACTTAGCCAGTTTCGGTCAGAGTCAAGTTGCGCTTCGCCCTGAACCTGACTCTCGGACCGTAACTTCGTAGGATTACTAAAAATACTAATCATCACGGAAGCCCTAGCTAGGTTGTGGCAGGTATTCGAAAGACGAGCGTAGGTAAATAATTTCCTGTCCACAAAGTTTTTCAAAAGTTTCAAACCTGGCGCCGCGGTACTTTGAAAAGCCGGAGTTTATCAAAAAATTTACAACAGATTTTACCTTCTCGACTTTAACGATGGCATGGTCATTATCGAGGTGAACTTTCAAGATATCTTCGTCGGGAAAAGTCTCTCCGCACTCACAAATAATATAATCCACGCTCACAAAAGAGCAATACTCTGTCGGATTATCCATTTTCACAGCCACAGATATCAAAAATATCAGGAAATATTTTATTTTATCTGAGAAAAGTACGCCATATTCTGTGGCAAGATGGCGGAGTTGTATAACGCTAGTGATGTACACGATACCCATCGCATGTTTCTAATCGAAACTCTTATCGATTATTTCTCCCTTTGTGTTAAAGATAAAGCATAAAAAACACTTTTCAACTGAAAGAACAACGAATTAGATACAATTTTTGATTTATTTTTGTACAAACTGTATTTAAACATAATTCAAATCAGAAGCATCGTTTACGATTTTTAATTGAAATGTGATTGATACAGCACTAGCAATCTAGTTTTTTCTCTGTCTACGGTCTACAGGTGTTAACAGACGTCCGGACCGGACTGTCAAATTGGTGCGGTCCGGTCGTGTGGACGTAGGTCCGCCGCACATTATTATTATTATTGACGGGACAGTGTTGCCACAATGTTACAAAAGTATCATTTTACGTTATTTTTGACCCTCTCATGTCGAGACTCTATAGTCCCGAGATAATGGTAAAACACATAATAATAATAATAAATCGGATACCAAAAGGGAGATAAACAAATGTACCCAAAAAATAAATCTTTATTTACCACCAGTACAGTTACAAATTAAGTTTTTGTGGTCAAAATGTTACTTTTCGAACCAACTTATGTTATTTTTGGCAAAGGGGCCAGGCAACACTAACTGCTGGTCCGGTGTTGTCTATGGTCGTCCGGTCCGGACGTCTGTTAACACCTTACGTTTTCACGTTGGCGACCATGACTATCAATAGACAACACCGGACTAGCAGTTAGTGTTGCCCGGCCCCTTTGCCAAAAATAACATAAGTTGGCTCGAAAAGTAACATTCTGACCACAAAAACTTAATTTGTAACTGTACTGGTGGTAAATAAAGATTTATTTTTTGTGTACATTTGTTTATCTTCCTTTTGGTCTCCGTTTTATTATTTTTATTATGTGTTTTACCATTATCTCGAGACTATAGAGTCTCGACATGAGAGGATCAAAAATAACGTAAAATGTTACTGTTGTAACATTGTGGCAACACTGTCCCTTCAATAATAATAATAATGTGCGGCGGACAGCCGTCCACACCATCGGATTTCGTCGGGAGCGCACCAATTGTTAACAGACGACCGGACCGGACGACCATAGACAACACCGGACTTGCAGTTGGTGTTGCCCGGCCCCTTTGCCAAAAATAACATAAGTTGGCTCGAAATGTAACATTTTGACTACAAAAACTTAATCTGTAACTGTACTGGTGGTAAATAAAGATTTATTTTTTGTGTACATTTGTTTATCTCCCTTTTGGCCTCCGATTTATTATTATTATTATGTGTTTCACCATTATCTCGGGACTGTAGAGTCTCGACATGAGAGGGTCAAAAATAACGTAAAATGTTATTTTTGTAACATTGTGGCAACACTGTCCCGTCAATAATAATAATAATGTGCGGCGGACCTACGTCCACACGACCGGACCGCACCAATTTGACAGTCCGGTCCGGACGTCTGTTAACACCTTAACGTCGGTAGTTTCACCAGAATTTTGCCGAGCAGCTGTAATGGCGGTACCACACATGGCTATTTGTATTTGCTTATTTGTGTTTGCCATGTTTGCCAAAATATTTGACAAATAGGCAAATAGGCAATACGACCAACCACACATGGCGTCAAATACCAAATAATCAAACATATTTGCTAAGTAGGTACACCTGTCAAAATGGACGTTGCATTATATATATTTATTCATATTTACCAAACCAAAATAAACACTTGAATAGAGAAGTAGAGATAAGAGGTTATGTCCGCGCTGATGACAATAGCTGACAGAAGCACAGAGTATATAGGTATGGCAGGAGCCGGCCGACCATGTGTGGCCAGCATATTTGCGTGTTTGTTTATTTGTCTCCTTTGATGTGCCTTGAAAAACCGACAGATGTTCGGTAAGCCATGTTTGTTATTTGCTATATTTGCCAAATAGGCAAATACGGCAATAAATTTGGCAAATATACCCTCCACACATGGGTTATTTGTCAAATACGCAAATACAAATAGCCATGTGTGGTGCCGCCATAAGAAAAAAAAAAGGTTTTACAAAGCGTGCTTTCTCTAAAGGTGTTAACAGACGTCCGGACCGGACTGTCAAATTGGTGCGGTCCGGTCGTGTGGACGTAGGTCCGCCGCACATTATTATTATTATTGACGGGACAGTGTTGCCACAATGTTATAAAAGTAACATTTTACGTTATTTTTGACCCTCTCATGTCGAGACTCTAAAGTCCCGAGATAATGGTAAAACACATAATAAAAATAATAAAACGGAGACCAAAAGGGAGATAAACAAATGTACACAAAAAATAAATCTTTATTTACCACCAGTACAGTTACAAATTAAGTTTTTGTGGTCAAAATGTTACATTTCGAGCCAACTTATGTTATTTTTGGCAAAGGGGTCGGGCAACACTAACTGCTTGTCCGGTGTTGTCTATGGTCGTCCGGTCCGGTCGTCTGTTAACACCTTAAGGTGTTAACAGACGTCCGGACCGGACTGTCAAATTGGTGCGGTCCGGTCGTGTGGACGTAGGTCCGCCGCACATTATTATTATTATTGACGGGACAGTGTTGCCACAATGTTCTAAAAGTAACATTTTACGTTATTTTTGACCCTCTCATGTCGCGACTCTATAGTCCCGAGATAATGGTAAAACACATAATAATAATAATAAACCGGAGACCAAAAGGGAGATAAACAAATGTACACAAAAAAATAATCTTTATTTACCACCAGTACAGTTACAAATTAAGTTTTTGTGGTCAAAATGTTACTTTTCTAGCCAACTTATGATATTTTTGGCAAAGGGGCTGGGCAACACTAACTGCCAGTCCGGTGTTGTCTATGGTCGTCCGGTCCGGTCGTCTGTTAACACCTTTAAAGGCAAGCAGTTAGTGTTGCCCGGCCCCTTTGCCAAAAATAACATAAGTTGGCTCGAAAAGTAACATTTTGACCACAAAAACTTAATTTGTAACTGTACTGGTGGTAAATAAAGATTAATTTTTTGTGTACATTTGTTTATCTCCCTTTTGGTCTCCGTTTTATTATTTTTATTATGTGTTTTACCATTATCTCGGGACTTTAGAGTCTCGACATGAGAGGGTCAAAAATAACGTAAAATGTTACTTTTGTAACATTGTGGCAACACTGTCCCGTCAATAATAATAATAATGTGCGGCGGATCGGCGTCCACACGTCCGGACCGCACCAGTTTGACAGTCCGGTGCGGACGTCTGTTAACACCTTAAAGGTGTTAACAGACGTCCGGACCGGACTGTCAAATTGGACCGGACGACCATAGACAACACCGGACCAGCAGTTAGTGTTGCCCGGCCCGGTAAAACGCAGTTGTGTTTGTGTTGACTGCTGTGCTGCGTGAATAAAATATGTTTTTTTCTTGATTCTGAAGAAACTTCGAGTGACGAAGATTATTTAACATGATAATGTGACTTATGTGTACCTACCCATATTTTTCTATTAAATAGTATATTATGAAACCGTTTCATTATATATTTAAATACGAGTGTTTTAATGAAAGTAAATAAACACTTTTTCTGCCTTACTCGAGTGTATTATTTTATTTATAGTCTTATTTTATTAAAATGTCAACATACAAGTATCCCGTTCGGGTGTACCAACGGTATCTGACTGAGCGAGCGCTCTGTTATTTGGGGGCACGGCCAGTGCCCCCGCCAAGTCGGAACGAAGCAAGCATGGTTATAGGTACCTACTACCCTTTCCTGGAACCATATCGCTGTATTTTCGTACCTCTTATGTTTTTTTTAATATTTACCTCACTTTACCTATTACTTAGGTTTTGAATTTATTTTATTACTACCTAAGCTTAATTGTACAAGCGGCTTTGGTAGGTAGGTACACCAAAGAAAAAAATATCATATATTTTAACGAACTATATTTCTTAACAGTAAAACAAACCAATACTTAAAAGTATTTACAGAATCATAATTTATTAGTTTCTTGTTCACCAGATATTGCAAGTTTAAGAACTCTACTACAGATACAGATATTGCAAATCTACAATTTATTAAGAGCAGGTGTACACACTTGAAAATTGTGATTCAAGAATTTAACCGTTCATTATTTGAAATTAACGACTGTTTTACCAAGTTAACTACAGATTTATGTTTACCACAGTTTTAGGATATTAAGTTAACCACTGGTTTACGAAAATAACCACTGTTGTAAAAAGTTTCCAGTTTCCACAGCTGTTGTATATCGTTAAAACAACAACATTTTTTGTTGTTCACTATAGTTTTACGAAGCGGACCACTACTGTATGAACTTCACTGTGACGTTGCCGGCATCTACTGCGATCATATTCTCTGGATCAACCGTGTATTCGTAGTGGGTCGGCGCAAACTTGCCGTGCCGGAAAAGAAGCTGCAAATAAAGTATACGGAAATGACGCCTTTATCCCATGTAATAGCACAGAATAATAAATAAATAGTATCTAACGATACAGAAATTTCACTCCCCCCCCTACAACGCTCGCTCAAATAGCGAAAATACGCTGAAGGTTACGCACACAAGTGCACGTGTTAGGGTTTGTGACCGCGCGACACAATTCGAAACGAGACAACAAGTAAAGAAAGCAGATTCGCCGAGACAATCGACAACCCGACCGCCATTTGGGTGGTCAGCGGCGGCGGTAACCGGTTTCGTGCCTAAAGTGCGAAGTGAAACAGGCCGTAAGACACATGGTAAAAGGCGTTTTCGCCAAGTCTGACAAGTATGAGGGCATAATTGAATTGTGCATTGCTATAATAATAAATGTTGTTTATTTATCTTCCCACAATAAGGCCTTAAACTAATGTTACATATTGTCATAGATACTCTTACATATTGTGGGAGATCTGATGCCTAAACTAAGCAAAAGCCTGTGTCTTAGGTCACCAGGCTATAGTGACAGGTTGTCACATCGCTTTCGCCTGTATTATAATTATTACAATACACTCTAACCGTCGAATCCATTGCTGGTTTAACAGCATGCCCGGGAGAATCAGCTGGCACATGCTATGATTTTCTATCGCTCCCCGTCCAGCATTGAAGAAGGAAGAAGGCAGCAGTCCAGTCCAGGATGATTTGATACAGCAAAAATATTTCGTGGGCTAGCTCAGTCGGTATCAAGTACATACTAATAATACATAGAATGTTCTAGCTGCTTTTCTTCCCGGGAAGAATGTAGAAACCAGTAGCTTATTATAACAACTTTTAAACCTGTGACTTTGTAATAAATGAAATATGACAAAAACTTACATGCAAAAATTGATTAACTATAATTTTTATTATATTTCAACAAAAATTTGCATTTATTACTAATCCTGACAATTTTTCACTCAATTTTAAAGCTGAAACTTGTATGTATTTTGTTCCATATGAAAATATAGTATAGTAAGCGCACTGACCTTTTCATGTGGCAAGACAATAGTAGGTTTAAAGTTTTTCCCCTTTCGCGGATTCTCTTGATGGTATTCCACCATTTCCACCTGAAAATTATACAAGGTTTTTAAAAGACTTTAGAAAATATATAAGTTACAAACAACTATTTTTAATTTCTGAACAATCTCATTATTAGCATATTAAAATATTATCAAGACGTATTGAATTACTTGAATCAAAATTCGCATTTGGCATGTGAAAGTTGTTCTTTTTTTTTGTTTGATTTGTTCTTTGTATGATTGGAGTGATTCAAAAATATATCCGTCGTAGAATGTTTTGTTAATTCAAATCTTCGCAAAAATCCTAGGGATTTTGCGAAAACACGGATTTTGCGAAAACACGGAAAATTAGACAATGGTGAAAACATTAAGAGAACGATAAAAAAATGAAACGAATCAAATCAAATGTTACTAGGGCGATGAGCTTTTTCACAAAAAACCTGACTTTTCCCAATAAGATTTTTTTATGGTTTCACCATTGTTGAAATTATCCGTGTTTTTGAAAGAGCCCTAGACACGTTATAGTTTTTTTTGTTATTATTAGTTACGTTGCTCCACGATTGCTTGTTTCATTTTGATATTGAAGAATATTTTTACTTGTAAACTCATTTTATTATTTAGTTAGTTATGTTTTCAAATATAAAATAAAAATCACAAATTACAATTTGTCGAACCTTCTCATCCGAATCTTCAGATGAATCTAGAGGTATATCTCTCTTCACACGGGCCCTTCTCTGCATCATGTATTCCTGCAAAGTAAACATATCACAGGCGTTTTCAACAGTTTCAATTTCAAGCTGTTTAATTTTAATAAAATGCCTTTTCCATACATAGATAGTTTTGTAAGGACAAGGCAAAATTTTATTTCAAGCTAAGATTTTTGTGCTTTAGGAAAGTTGTTAGGTATCATCAGTAGAAGGAACGCAGTACTTTTTTTACACCCTGTTTGTTTTCTAATGTTTTTCGGGCGATAAGAACACTTTTGAACTTTTTGCTACTGGTACAAGAACATTAATATTGTAATATCTTATTAGCCCGTATGTAGCTGGGTTAGAATAGCATCACCCCATAACTTCCTGCGGGTGTCGTAAAAGGCGACTAAGGGATAAATCCAGGGAATGGGCAGCAGCGTTCCCTGTGAATGGAAAACTTCTACTACGCTCACCAACCCGCCTGCCAAGCGTGGTGAGTATGGCATATACCATATGCC
Organism: Scrobipalpa atriplicella; assembly: GCA_029255725.1. Taxonomy (NCBI): domain Eukaryota; kingdom Metazoa; phylum Arthropoda; class Insecta; order Lepidoptera; family Gelechiidae; genus Scrobipalpa; species Scrobipalpa atriplicella. The sequence goes on along the minus strand of JARACY010001404.1, from coordinate 25,799 downwards.
AGGGAGGCCCATGTCCAGCAGTGGACTGTTGTGGCTGATGATGATCTTATTAGATTGATATTTCAACGCCTATCGATTTTGTGGAAAGTAAAGTAAGGGTAATGAGATGATGTATTTTGTATTTATACTCACCTTCTCCATATCCTTAAATTTTCTAGCAGCACTTTTGTATGGAGCTGGCATCTTTAAATGCACTGTTTGATAATGGACCTTCACACTGTTGGACTGCGAGAACGTTTTACCACACTCTGGGCACGCGTATGGCTTCATACCAGTGTGTACCTGAAAATTTATACACCGTTTGTTTACTCACCTTATGTGTATCATTACGTTTTCTAGCAGCGCTTTTGTATGGAGCAGGCATCTTTAAATGGACTGTTTGGTAATGGAACTTCACGTTATTGGACTGAGAAAAGGATTTACCGCACTCTGGGCACGCATACGGTTTTATGCCCGTATGTACCTGAAAATTTTGTATATTTTTTACTTTCTAAAAACTCCTCTCAATATTTTTAGTCTAGAAGCTGCCCACCCTTATAAAGACGTAGGTAATTTTTCGGCAAAGGCGGGCATTTGTCAAATGTTGTGTTGTGTCACACACATAACCTCAGGAAAAGAATAACATATTCTGGCTTCCCCATACAATAATAAAAACGCGATTCGTTTCCCTACCTTTAACACACAAACACTTGACATTGGCACAAAGTTTACTAGTGCCACAACCTAAAAAAAAATAAAAAAAATTGTCTGATCGACGTTTTCATTTGTTCAGGGTAGCCAAAAAATATATTTTCTTTTTTCTGAAAGAAATCTTGTCGACTATGCAGGTGTGCAACCTCTATCAGTTTGCGGGAAGATGTCCCTTACACCTTTAAATTATGTTATAGGTTATAGGCTCACCAGTTCGTGTCTATTCAACGCAGCCTTTCTGCTAAATGCTTTGGGGCATTCCTGACATTGGTACGGTTTCTCGCCCGTATGCGTTCTCATATGCGCCTGCAACGATATAGTAAAATATATAAAATATTTAAAAAAAAATCTGATCGAAAGCTGTTCTTTTCGGCCTACCCATTTAATCATATTTTATTGTACACAGAAACATACAAAGGACAAAAACATAGGAAACAACGACAACAGGCACTGTTAACATCTAAAATAGATATAAAAAGAAATTTCTTACAGCAGACCTACAGAAACAAAATAGCAAGACACGATGTGAATGTTCTTTGGGAAAAATTTGTCAGTTTCATGGATTCATACCCTAGCCTAGGTCAGCAATGTTCTTTTAAATATTCATAAAGACAGTCCTATTCATTTCTTAACAACTTTGTCTAGAAAAAAAGAATTAAACAGCTATAAAAAAAATTGGTGGCAGCGGTCAATTGCCACGTCTAAGAAATATAGACAATTTCAGATTGAAATGTGTATCGCTATAGTCACAGGTTGTCAGACCATCGCCTAAATTAGCTAAATAGAATTAAACTAGCACGCCTGGAAGGAAAAGCAGATGGGACGTTTTGTTTTTCTATCACTTCTAAGTCCAGCATAGAAGTAGCAGCTGGAAAGGGGATATAACCTTTTTGGCATAGAGTGAATGGTGACCCTTATATTTTACAAAAATCTTTCGGCGCATGATTAGAGCTAAACTATTCGATTTTACACGTAAATGCAAACCTAAAATATACTTGGTGATTTTTCTCTAAAGCGTCACATTACTGAGATATTTTCACTTTAAAATTGATTTTACGAAATTCCGCTTTCTTTAATTTAAAATATCTCGCTAATGTGACGCTTAAGCCAATTATTTTAGTAGTTTAGGTTTGATCGTGCGCATGGGCGTACCGAGGGAGGGGGCAAGATTATTGTTTCCCCTACTAACTTTCAACTTTTGTACATCCGAGTAGTGCTTTGCCTCCCCCTGGCCCAAAACCTGGGTAAGCCCATGATCGTGCGCCGCGATGTTTTTAAAAAAAATAAGGGTCGCCATTCGCAGTATTCCAAGCTCCATACAAAAAAGTTACATCCCCTTCAGTGGTAAAATAAATAAATAAACGATTACCTGCAGGAACACATTCGTTGTGAACGCCTTGTCGCAATCCTGCTCCTGACACTTGTACGGTTTCTCGCCGGTGTGTGTTCGGAAGTGGTAAGTTAAGTGTGTGGTTGTCTGCAACGAACGATCGGGTTATTGTTCTTCTTATTGAATGGGTATTAGAGTCAATGAACGACCCGACGAACCCTGGTGTCAGAGTTATTAAATCGCCTATTACTTACTTACTTCGCTGGCTCAGCGACCCGAAGTGGATCTTGGTAACGCCTATTAGTAACTACCAATAGGACTCGGACATGGTCTATGTAACGATCACTATGAATGAAAGTGCCTTCCTAAGCACGGAATCCTTTTTCTTTTCGGACAATCAGGAGATTCAGCTTGCAATGTCCTAACCAAACTGAGGAAAATCTAATAAATTGACAAATATCAACCTTGTGTTCGCCCCGTGGGAATCGAACCCTCGGGCTCCGGATCAGAAGCCCATGTATCATACAGGGTGTAAGCTTTCACGGGTGCTCGGTCAACGAAACTGAACAAAGAAATTCTTCCAGGACATTAAAAAAAATTGGCCACGAGTCACGCCACACAAAACAAACAACACAATCGGACATTTATTATGAGGAAGCATTTATTTTTGAAGTTATTCAGTTTCATTAACAGTGCAATCCCAATCACAAGCTGTCCCTTGCACCCTGTACATCATATTATGTACTGAATTTATTGATACGGATGTATTACTCACAGGAAATTTCTTCCCACACACTTGGCATTGAGCTTTCTTTTCTCTAAATTTGTTTCTTTGATACTCTCTATGTTTCCGTTTTTGTTCCTCTGTTTGTTGTTTTTTTAGTTTTGGATCACGGTTGGGATTGATGTGCGCAACGGTCATGTGCCTCTTAAGCAATCTCTCCACAGAGAAGGATTTACCACACTGAAAAAAATACATACCTACATACCTACATATAATCACGCCCTTATCCCTAATGGGGTAGGCAGAGCGTAAACGACCTAAACAGGTCGTTTTGCCACGTCTGTCAAGTTTTGAGGGTTATTCCAAATAGATCTGTACTTTGCTATAGTGACAGGTTGTGCCCATCGCCTAAATTACAATACTGAAACCCTCGAATCCCCGTAGCTGATTTTTACAGCATACCCGGGAGGAGATGTAGCTGTCACATTTTATGTTTTTCTATCACTCCCAGCCCAGCATGGAAGTTGAAAAAAATGGTTTTCATAAATAATCTCGCATGTATCCCTTACGGGGTTGCAATGACTGATTTATAATATTTCAAACTATATTCATTGGGAACAGTTGTTTAGTGTCGTAGGTACGTACCGTAAGATTTGGTCAGCTATTTTTTTTACATTATAGTAGGTATAGTTTATAGCATAAAGAAACTCACCACTTTACAAAATAGAAACACTGTCGGGTTTTCTTCTTTATCATAATTATGTTCATTGTTATTTGGATTTATTACAATCGCCACATGCTCTTGTAGTTGTTCTATCTTGAATACCACTTGCTTAGAAGTAATGTTTGTCACTAGAAAGTAAATATTCACATTTTACTAATATCAACTTTCTTTTTCATTGAGGAAATCAAAACAAAATCTTGTCTATATACATTACGTTCCTTCAAACACGTAATGTATTAATGATATACAACACATACCACACATTAAATAAATTAAATAAAAATATTTTAAATTAAAATTTTATTAAATTCTTAAAACCGAAACAGGTAGGCCAAACGCAGTCATGCACTCTACGGCGGGCGCAGCCGGGTGAGCGCGGGGCGCGGGGTGCGGCGGCGGCTGCAGAATAACTATGACGAACGCCGTAATGTGTGTGACTTCAGTTAGCTTACTTTAATAAAATTTAAATATTTTTATTTGTTTTATTTAATGTGTTGTTTGTGTAGTATATCACTAATACATTACGTGGTTTAAAGGAACGTAGTACTTTTTTTACACTCTGTATACCTGTATCATGTGACTCCTCAGTGAACCCTGAAACCTGCGGTTCTACCTCCTCTGTTTTTGTGATGAAGGCGCCGTTTTGGTCTACATACTCGACCGTATCTTCGTGTTTTATATCTGATGTATTTGCTAAAAAATACTCCAGGTCTACTGGTTCCTCCACCACCTTAAAGAAATATAATAGTTTCAAATAGCTATTTATGTAACTGTTGCATAATGAGGGATATTTAACACGAGTGTGGTTTATGAAACGAGCGCACGCGCAGCGAGTTTCATAAAAGTATACACGAGTGTTAAATACTAATTATGTACAGTTTCATACAATAGTTTATCTACACTCATACAACAAATTTAAATTAAAGAAAAAATAAAGTAATCATTATTTCTTCTTTTCTAGTTTGCTCAAATAGCAAGCATCTGCGTAAAAAATAAAAAAAAAAAAAAACTTCATTTTGTTACAGCTTTGCGATAACGAAATGAAATTTGTATGGTTCCTTAGTCACGGCTGCATCGAAAGGTATATCATTTGCTTAGCGTTTCTGATAAGTAAATGAAGGATTTACGACATGAGTGTAGATAAAATACATTTTAAGTGTACGTACATCTACAGTTACACCAAGAATCTACACTAACGGTACAGTATTTGACAAAGCATGTTTAGGTAAACAATTTTTTTCCTTTGCAAAGTAGGCGGTGGTGTAGTAGATAAGACCGTTGCCTCTTGTGCAGGAAATTGTGGTGAAGTCGACCAATTCGTACTGGGCTGGGTCTACGTGGTCGGCTAAGGCACAAATTAAGTATACGGCCGCGCGGCGCGCCCGGACAGATGGTCCACTCGGAACTAAGCGCCATTTTGCTCACGCACACATTGACGTTGCGTTTACAGGCCGTCTCGGGCAGTCTCGGCTAGGCGTTCAGTCCGGCTGTCGCGCGATTGTTACTATATAATCACGTTATGTTAGCTACGCATTGAAAAAAAATAATGCTCTGCTACCCATTTAGGCATGTAGGTATAATAAGATACATGTGTAAACATGAAGCACCTAACCTACTCTATTTCAAAATTCGGAGTTAGTACAGTAGCAACCCTAGGTAGTCTAGCCAGTTTAGGTAGTTATTTTCGAGAACGGCCGGAGCGGGCTTTCTGAACCCTCTCTATTTTGTGGCTAAGGTCTGATCGCCCTATGCCCCTCGATGGGTACGTATAAGAGCTTATGATGACGAAAGTAGGCGCATAAAAGTAGCACTTATTTCCAGCTTTAAAAACTAAGAAATTCTTATTCATCATCCAAAGATCTCAATCAATGTGACAATATCAGTTTTAGCTATGTGACCAAGAATTTTGTAAAAACCATATCATGCTGTATATCGATGAAAAAAATGAAAACTGTTGTGTTCGTCTAGTAAATAAAAAAAAGGATTTTCTAATATAACCCATTCTTCTTGCTGTATCAGTCCATCTATATCATCCATAAAAAAATCTTCTTCTTCATAATAGGTGAAATCATCTGCCAGACTGACTGGCTGCAAACAAAAGCATGTGAAAAATACTATTAAAAAGAAATAATGGAATATTTAATTATGTGAGTATAGAATAGGGTGTAAAAAAGTACTGCATTCCTTTAAACCACGTAATGTACTAGTGATATACAAAACAAATCACACATTAAATAAAATAAATAAAAATATTTACTTTTATTAAGCATGAAACAAGTAAGCTAAACTAAGTCATGCGCACGACGGAGTTCGCGGTTCGTCACAGTATCTGCCGATCTGCCGCTAAATCTGCCGCCACCACCGCGCCCCGCGCCCATCCGCCCGCCATAACGTAAGTACATTACTACGGTGGGCCTACTTTATTCTGTATTACGAATTAAATAAAAAATATATGATCATTTATTTTATTTAAGTGAAGTTTGTGTTGTAGGTATATTATATCACTGATACATTAAGTGGTTTAAAGAAACGCAGTACTTTTTTTACACCCTATATATAATAGTAAGAAGTAATCGACTTGGCAATGGCACTTCCATGCCCCTAAACGTAAAAAAAAATAAGTGACACACCACACCACACCAATCTGTAAGGAAAAAATCACTGAATTTCATGATATTATTTGTGTGTAAAAAGTTAGTCACATAGTTAGTCAGAGAGTCAAGTTCAGGGAGGAGGTTTTGAAAAGTTGTATCTAGCGCGACAGCTAATATTAAATTACCTTCTCATGTTTAATGACGGCATGATCATTATCGAGGTGAACCCTCAAACTATCTTCATCGGAAAAATTCTCTCCGCACTCACATATAATATAATCCACGCTCACAAAAGAGCAATACTCTGTCGAATTATCCATTATCACAGCACAGCCGCCAGTAGAAATAAAAATATTTAAATTCGGAAATTATTTACTCTTTGTTGTACACCATGTTCCTCTGTGACAAGCATAGAATAGAATACCTATTGAAATACTGTAGCAAGATGGCGGATGGGGGATGGGAGGATGCATGGATGGAATTAATGCTAGTGATGTACACAATGTGAATATAATTGAATATTCAAGATTTATTTGAAAAAAGTTTTACGTTCAGATAAAGCAAGAAATTAAGTTTTCAATATAAAAATAAAACACTTAAACAGATACAGGCTGAGGTATTTTCTATAAATAAAACATTTTTTACCTACTCTTAGTCAAAATTTGTTGTATTCAATTGAATCGGAATTATATCGACTACGAGAGTTTTAATGGAAAAGTTATCACAGCGCTACCGATGTCAATTTGTCTGTTGGCGGCCTTGATTGTCAGAAGCGTAACCGGAATTTCCTGAGAGTTTTTTTTTTATATTCTCCCGTTTGGGAAGGCGAAGAGCAGAGCCCATGCAGCCTAGTCTTCAGAGTGTATTTTCTTTTGTCTTCTTATACCTTCTAACCTACGCTAACCTAAAAGTCATTGGAATGCGCCGGTGATTCACATTCCGATGCTCAACAGACTTTTGGGCGGAGATAACAATCCGAATCGTACGGTAGCGCCTTCCTTTGCTTCTTACTCCCGCCATATTGTTCCTCGTCAGCAGATCATTATGTTAAATCCACCACATTAAATACAACAAACACTGCAAGGAACTAATTTAGAAGAGCGAGGAACAAAGTCCGTCAGATTTTTCATGCCCCCCGCGCAAAACCTAACCTAACCTAACCTAGAACTCATTAGATCGCGAGTGGCCGCCATCTAATGCTCTCTGATGATTTACGCGGGAGTGTCGAGTCGAACCATATAGGATTTCTGTACTTTATTTCTTACTTTCACCACATTGTCTTTCACTACCGGCACATTATTATGCTAATCCCACTACACTAACACAATAATAACCGCGAAAAACTAAATTAGAAAGCCAGAAATTCAGTCCATACGTGTTATTCGTTACGGTTCCCGCGCAAAACCCCAAACGAGAGAATATATATAAAAAAAAAAAAAAAACATACTGACCACAGATTACCTAGTATATACCATACTGACAAAGATAATATAAATACCTACACTACGTCATACTAACTGCATTTTTCGGAATTTCATGTGTTTACATCTAAATTTTCATTGATTTTATGTATAAAAATACGTGTTAGCCAGATGGAAGCGATATCAGCGTGCCGAGCCTGTCTTGCTACAGATGCTAAACTTTACAATATGTTCAAATATGGACTTGTATCGGCTTATGAAAATCTAACTGGAGTTCAGGTTTGTATTGACAAACGATTTGGCAATGTAGCAACGAGAAATATTTCAAATATTTCGTACGCCTTGCTTAATCACAATGCCTTTGTGGACTAGTGGTGTGAGCCATGGGCTAGCGATCTGAATTCAGTGGGCTCGATTCCCATGGGGGGAACACCAAATTTATATTTGTAAATTTATTGTGATACATATTTCATGTTTCGGAGAGTACGTTAAGCTGTCGCCCCCAGTTGCTATCTTTGATATTGGTCATTACACAAAACATATCAGAGGCATATTAGATGTGTAACCGTTTAACCACCTTAAAGGTTAAAACGCCTGGGTTTAATGGGTCATTGGCTTAGAGGAGAAGTGTCATCTATTTTTATTGTAATATTGTTTATCAGAATGTTATATTTTTATTTCTAGTTATCAGAACCGGACGGTCAGCCGTATCACATCTGTAGCTACTGCGCTGCACTGTTGCGGAAGAGTGCATCATTCCAACAGAAATGCAGAAACGCACAGCAATTACTGACGTATGGCATTATTGAGCAACACCAGGTAAATTTACTACAAAACAATATTTCTTAGAATATAATTAAGTAAGTAAAATGCAGGTGGCCTTATTGGTAGAGTAGCAATTTCGTCCAGGCATCCTTAGGTGGTATAGAATAGGAGTACAGTCAGCAAAGCCGATTGCTGACCAGAGCTGCTCGAAACATTGAAGGATTTTCATAAAATATTGTATAGATTCTTGTTGTAGTAAATAAATTGTGCAAAGATACGAATTTTCATGACAAACAACATTAATACATAATAATATATGCGATGCAATACACAAGGCCCAAGACAGACAGGCCTGGAAATACCTCACGTTTGGAGCTACTTTTGGTGGTCACGACCCTAAGCCTTGAGGATACGACGAAGAAGAAGACATACATATAATCACGCCTTTATCCCTAATAGGGTAGGCAGAGCGTAAATGTCCCAAACAAAGGTCGTTCCGCCACGTCTGACAAGTTGTGAGGGTTATTTTTGATAGATCAGTATGTAATAGTAAGAGGTTGTCGGCCCATCATCTAAATTACATACTGAAGCCCTCGATTACTAATTAACAGAAACATTAATAATTTCTTAAAATAAATTCATCTGTTCCAAGCAGCCCTGACCAGATATCTCCTTTGAACACTGTACATAAAAGTCTAACATCCATTCTATTCCCCATTCTTCCATGTCCCGTTAGATCTACATACATTGAATCACGCCTTTATCCCTAATGGGGTAGGCAGTGTGTAAACAACCTAAACAAAGGTCATTCCTCCAAGTCTGACAAGTTTGAGGGTTATTCCAGATAGATCTGTATATTGCTATTAGTGACATGTTGTCAAGCCATCGCCTTAATTACTTATAATTACATTACAATATTGAAACCCTCAAATCCCTTAGCTGACTTTTACACAATATTGAAACCCTCAAATCCCTTAGCTGACTTTTACACAATATTAAAACCCTCAAACCCTTAGCTGACTTTTACTCAATATTGAAACCCTCAAATCCCTTAGCTGACTTTTACAGCATGCCCAAGAGGAGATGCAGCTGGCACATTCTATGTTTTTCTATCACTCCCAGTCCAGCATGAAAGAAAGTTAGATCTGTCTTATATTAAACCCATAATTTTTCAAAACTGGCACAAGCGCTCTTCCATGTTGATGCTCTGCCTACCCTGTAAGTAAGGGATGTGTGAGGTGTGATTATAAGTTTAAACAAAAAAGAGGAACAGTGCTATTTTATTTCATAATTAAAAATTCCAGCAGATATCTAACCAACTACACTTTGTTTCAGATAACAAGAGACTACATACACAGCATTGACCGCCAAGTCCACAACTTGACCCTCCCGTTCACAATCGTACACAACTCTATAACGATCAAACAGGAGTTAACATTGGAGCTTACGTCGCTATTGAGCAATATCATAGAACAGAATGACGTTAAAGTTGAGGAGAGTAGTGATGAGGAACCGCTGGTTAAGTTTGTTAAGAAAGAAAAGAAGCAGAGAAAGAATCACAAGGTTGAAGGTAAATCAAATTGAATAGTCCTCTCTATTGTAGACTGTAAAACCCAAATTTTACAAATATATCTCATGATGATGATATCTCAGGTGACTAATTGTTAATGCTTTTTCATAAAATTCCGTATAATAAAATTTTATCTCAATATATAAATAAGCACCTGAGAAAACTATTGATTTGTAGCAGCCCTGATTCCCTAAAAAGGTTGTTGATTGTACAGAAGGCCTTATTGCTTAGGTAGCAGTTTCTTCCAGACAGCTTTGGGATAAATAAATGTATACTGATAAGTGATAATTAAATCAAACCAGTTAATAATCAAATATTATACAGGTTATGTTTTTTTCAAATATTTTTTATGGGCTCCTTTTACGTAACTGAAACGCCCCCTAAGCTATGGCCCACAATGAAATTAACACCCTGTATAGGTAGTTTTTTTTTTTAAATCTATTTTGTATATTTTATTACCAATCTGCTTTTCACAGTGGCCCCACAAGAGTTACCAGAATTAACACAAGAAACAAAACCGTCCATAGTGAAAACTGAGTTAGATGAACTAGCATTAGACTATGGTGACTACAATGAAGTGATTAATGATGATCAGTATGATGATGATGAAGTTGATGAGAAACCGGACACGGGCGATGATGAGATCGAAGTGGTGGTGTTGAGCAAAGAAGAGCAAATGCAGGAGGTACGATTTGGACTTAAAAATCTGTAGATATAGTTACTTCCATGCTGGACTAAGAGTGATAGAAAAACTAGAATGTGCCAGCTGCATCTCCTCCCGGCCATGCTGTAAAAACTGGCTAAGGGATTCGAGGGTTTCAATGGACAGAATTCTTCTGTGTCAGAGTTTTTAAACCGCCTAATAGCTCAGCTAATATCCTCCGGCCTCTGACATGGTTTGTGTAACAACCACTATCAATGACAGTGACCGGGACCTTCGGCTTAACGTGCCCTCCGAAGCACGGAATGCTTTTCCTTCTCGGACAATCAGGTGATTCAGCCTGCAATGTCCTAACCAAACCGGGGAAAATCTCACAAAGTGATAAATTAACAAATATCAACTTTGTTTTCCCCCCCTGGGAAACGAACCCGGGACCTCCGGATCGAGAGCCCATGGCTCAGACCACTAGACCACGAAAGCAGTCAAGAGGAGGGAGAGTATGGGCTGACTATAGCAATATCCATAGTAATAACCCTCAAAACTTACCAGACGTGGCGGAACAACCTTTGTTTAGGTAGTTTTTGCTCTGCCTATTACCCCATTAGGGATAAAGGCGTGATTTTATGTATGTATGTATGTAGAAGGAATAGTTCAAAAATTTATGTACTGGGTGCTACATAATAAATTTCTTATACATGTAGTATGAGATCATTTTACATTTTGTATGATGAAGTATCTTTTTTCCGTTTCACTACTTATGTTACACAGAAAACATACATTATTATCATTTTGTTCAGTTTCATTAGTAGACTAGACAATCCTGCATATCCGGATAAAATATACAGGGGGGTAAGGGACAGCTTTACCCAAACTGATAGGGATTGCTCAGTCAACGAAACTGAACAACTATCACCAGGATATTCTTTCAGGAAAGTAATTTTTTTTTGCTTTTCCATACAAATTCTCTGATCATTGGTAATTTTTTATGGGAAAGTAAAAGAAACATCTCCTGAAAGAACTTCCTGGTGGAAGTTATTCAGTTTCGTTGACTGATCTACTCCTCCCCTATGACTTTGTGGGAAGTTGTCCCTTACACCCGGTGTTGATTACATTTTTTTTTTTTACTTTCTCAAAACTTGTCAGACGTGGCGGAACGACCTTTAATTAGGTTGTTTACGCTCTGGCTATCCCATTAGGGATAAAAGCGTGAATATATGTATGTATGTGTTTATTTCTCTCTCTCCAACAGTTGCAAGAACGAAAGAATTCTCTGAACTACAAGAACTCGTTCTACAAATGTGAGATGTGTTTCAAAGGATTCATGCTGGAAAGGACTTACGGGACCCATATGCAGAGACATCACCCTGTAAGTATGATAATTATACAATGTGTAAGGCGATAATTATACAAGTACAAGTAAGATAATTGTACAAGTATGATAAGTATGATAATTCTACAGTTGCAAGTATGATAAGTATGATAATTATACAGTTGCAAGTATGATAAGTATGATAATTCTACAGTTGCAAGTATGATAAGTATGATAATTATACAGTTGCAAGTATGATAAGTATGATAATTCTACAGTTGCAAGTATGATAAGTATGATAATTCTACAGTTGCAAGTATGATAATTATACAGTTGCAAGTATGATAAGCATGATAATTACACAGTTGCAAGTATGATAATTATACAGTTAAGTAAGTATGATAATTATACAGTTGCAAGAACGAAAGAATTCTCTGAACTGCAAGAACTCATTTTATAAATGTGAGATGTGTTTCAAAGGATTTATATTGGAAAGGACTTATGGGACCCATATGCAGAGAAAGTATGATAATGCTGCCGATTCGGTTACAGAACCAACTTAACTTATTTAAGTTTGGTCCTTGGAACCAACTTAACTTATTTAAGATTGGTTATGTCACTTTCCGTCTCGAGCGAAAAGAAAAGGATGACAGTATAGACGGACTTATTATAATCCTGTCACATAGAACGAATGAATGAATTTCAAAGGATTTTAGTCGGGACCCGTTCACATCACGACTTAACTTGACGTAACTATCCATAGATTTTTGAAGTGACTGATTTATTTCATGTATACTGCCATCCTTTTCGCTCAAGATGGAAAATTACGGGTATGGTTTTATTTCAATTATATCTGGTTTACATCGAATCGTGGCCAATTATACAAGGTGTAAGGGACAGCTACCCGCTAACTGATAGGGACAGGAGATTCTGCTTCTCCATACAAATTTTGTATCGAAAAGTCAAAAATATTTCTATAAAGATTTTTTTTGTGAAAATTGTTCAGTTTTGGTGAGAGAGCAATCACTATCAGCTTACGGGAAGCTGTCCCTTACACCCGCCTTTTCAATATTTGATATTTTAATTTAGGTGATAGGACGCTCTGCCTACCCCATTAGGGATAAAGACGTGACTTTTATAAGGAAATTATTATTATTTCAGTCATTCGGCCCGTATCCGTGCGAAATCTGCCAGCTTCGATTCCCGGACAAGAAAACTCTCGGACAACACACACATACAACACATTCGAGGAACTATCATTGTAGAATATGCGCGCTTGTCACCAAATCCAAGTAAGTTTTAACTAGTTGAAGTAAACTAGTGAATATTTAAATATTTCTTGTTTACTCAAATATTTCACTAGTTTACTGAGTTATTTCAATTCTTTACTTAGGATATTTCACCACGTTAGTGAGGTGTTTCAATAATTCACTTACTTGTTTGTTTCATTTGTTTACTGAAGTATTTCACTAGTTTTCTGAGTTATTTCAATTCTTTACTTAGGATATTTCACCATGTTAGTGAGATGTTTCAATAGTTCACTTACTTGTTTCACTTGTTTACTGAAGTATTTCACTAGTTTACTGAGATATTTCACTAGTTTACTTACGTTTTACTGATTTAATTATGTTTCACTAACTTACTTAGTTGTTTCATTTTGAAATATTTCGTTAGTTTTACTTAGTCTTTTCACTAGTTGACTGAGGTATTTAACTAGATTACTGACTTATTTAATTTGTTTACTGAAGTATTTCACTAGTTTACTTAAAAGTTTTACTAGTTAGTTTTATGTTTCACTTACTTACTTAGTTATTTAACTTGTTACTGAGGTATTGGCCTCGATTCTCGCCGTCCAGTTACTAATTCTAAATCTTAGTAGCGCTGTCACTTTCTTATATTTGACATAAGAACAGGATAGCAAATAAACACATTGACATTCTTAATCTAACATAAGACTGCTTAAATTATGTAGAATTAGTGAGCACGCTCTATGGTCATTCCATATTTAAAGCGCCGTACGTCAAATTAGGAATGTCAAAGTCACGTGTTTGTTTGCTATCCTGTTCTTATGTCAAATTTAAGAAAGTGACAGCGCTACTAAGAATTAGTATTAGTAATAGTGCGTTCTGCATTAGCACCATTATTTCACTTTTTAATGAGCTATTTCACGTCATTCGATTTCAAGTAGGGAACCCGTTAGTGGGTTTATTCTTCTTCTGCTATAAACCACCTAATTCATAATCATAATTATTATTTACAGGAACAGAGCAAGACAGCACTACAAATGGCATCAAGGAGTTTTGTACATATGTGATATTTGTGGAGCCGCCTTTGAGTAAGTTTTGATTTTTACTTATTTCTTTTATTCATAATTAATTTAATGAGTTCATCAGTCTACTTATATACCGGGTGTTAGGGACAGCGTCCCGCAAACTAATAGGGGTTGCTCAATCAACGAAACTGAACAACTATCACCAGATTTTTTCTTTTTCAGGAAATGAAAAAAAATTGCTTTTTCATACAAATTGTCTGATCGAGATGGTCATTTTGTATAAAAAAGGAATTTGTTTTTCATATCATGAAAAAAATCCTGGTGATAGTTGTTCAGTTTCGTTGACTGAGCAACCCCTATTAGTTTGGGTGAAGCTTTCCCTTATCCTTCGCCGATCTTCTTTCTTCTACCTACCTCTTTCTTTCTCTTTGACGATCTACCTACCCCGTAAGGAACACAGGCGTGACTAAAAAAATGCATTTCCAATTGTAATACTCCTGCTTCCTCGCCAGTAAACAAACAAGCCGTCTAACACACATCCGCCTTCATCACCCGTCCCGCCACATCTGTACGCTGTGTGGCGCATCGTTCGTCAGTGCGCACGGTTTGGCCATGCACTCAAGGAAAGCGCATAGACAACATACAGAGGTAAGGTGTACTTCACTGATCTACTCAGGGACGTCAATAGTTTTAGCCATTCAACTATAGTTTATTGAGGGGATTGATTAGTTAACTGAGAGATTTAACTCGTTTTGACACGTCAGTTGTTTACTGAGATATTTCACTTGTTTACTGAGATATTTTACTTATTTACTGAGGTTCACTGGGGTATTTGACTAGTTCATTGAGATATTTCACTTTACTGAGATTTTTCATTATTTATTGGGATATTTCACTTGTTTACTGAGTTTTACTGGGGTATTTCATTGATTACTGAGGTTAAATGGGGTATTTCACTTGTTTACTGATGTTTACTGTGGTATTTCACTAGTTTACTGAGATATTTCACTAGTTTACTGAGATATTTTAATAATCTACTAGATATTTTATTAGCTTACCTAAGGACATCACTACATTAACTGAATATTTTTCCAGGGCCAAGAATCGAACCCGGTACAACGGTGTGTGTTCTGCGGAGTGCAGTTCAGTAACGAAGCGGCACTCGAGAAACACATCAGCTTGACAAACAACGATATATGTGATCCAACACTATGGTTAGTGTACAATTATTCTTCTTTTATATTCTAACTGCCTCAAAGGTCTAGTGGTCATGGTCTTGGAATCCCGATCGCAGGTCGTGGATTCGGTTCCCGCGGATTGAGTTGGTACCTATTCGTCAATTTTTATCTAATTGAGAGATTTTCTCCGGTTTGTTTAGCACAATTCAGGCTGAGTAACCCGATTGCCTGTCAAAAAAAAACGGGTTGCTCTCCGGGAGTGCCGTCAGAAGTGAAAACTTGAACATTAACTGTAGACTCGATCGAAACCTTATCTGAATAGTAAAACAGTAAAAAAACTAGGTTTCTAAAACGCGGTAACGTTGTGTTTTGTTTCCATGAATTTTTAAACCGCTCGAACAATCGTTTTCAGTGTTCGATTCGAACGGTTCAAAAATACGACCCTGTCGATCTGACGCGAGCTACGAACACGAGTTTAACATTTTTACCCATCCCCTACAAATAAGCCCATCTCAAAAAGTGCACGACGCGGCCGCTAAAGAAGTTCTCACTTCAAAAAGCAACATACAGCCAAATTGAGAACCTCCTCCTTTTTGTTTTGAAGTCGGTTAAAACACAAGAACGACAAGCCACGTTAACTCAAATCTCATATTTGGTTAAAGGGATGTTTTCAGCAGGAAATTCTTTCAGGAAATGTATTTTTTTTTAATTACCTGAACAAAAAAAAACCTGGGAAAAGTTGTTCAGTTGCGTTGACGAACCACCCCTATTAAAGGGGGTTTTTGGTACGCTCTTACACCCGTTCTATACATGTTCTTCATGCTGACAATATGCCAAGTAAAGGGATATTACAGAAACTGGACATTCCGGGAATTGGACTTTCCGGTAAATAGACATTCAAGGAAATAGACGTACAGGGAAATTGACATCCAGGTAATGGACATTCCGGAAAATAGACTAAATGACCTTAGTGGATATTCCGGGAAATGAACTAAATGCCCCTAGTGGACATTCCGGGAAATGAACTAAATGCCCCTAGTGGGCATTACGCGAAATGGTCTAAATGCCCCTAGTGGACATTCCGGTATTTGGACCTTCCGTGCCTGAGGGGGCTGCAGTAAACTTGAAATTATTTTCAGGCCGTGCGTATTTTGCGGTGAGAGTTTCCCAGTCGAGGAGATGTTGAAGAAACACAGCATTCAGCATCACGGGGAGGAGAAGACGTACGAATGTAATGAGGTAAGTAGTATTCATAGAACATCTATGAAAACCGTAGAACCGTCGTATGCAATCATATTTGAAATGCTCTAAGACCTAAGACTAAGAGTCGTACATAACTGAGCCAGGGCAAACGAATGTCAGTCATAAAATTTATATCAAATATGTCAAATGGGTACTAGACTGGGTTACTAAAAAAATTCAAAACGTTTATACTAAAAACTGATGGTTAAAATACTGTGAATCATTTTAAAATAATGCTCATTTAGAATTAATAATCGAGCTAGAAATATTTAAGTTATTGATTTGAGTAGTCAATATTTACTGAGGAGTGGCATCATATTTCACTGTTTTCATACAAAAAAGCATTTTTTCACATCTCATAAAAAGTTGCTGATTTGACTAATAGTAGAAAAATAGCGAATAGCTAACGAATAGTGACTTTTATATGAGCCTATCAAAAGTTAAACAGATGTGCTTTTTATTACATTTTACAAGATCGTCATGATTTGGTCAATGTTTTCAAAATGTATTATATCTTCGCAGTGCAACAAAACATTCTCAAACGCGCGCGCGCACGCGCTACACTACCGGCGCGTTCATGCGCGCATTATAAACAAACCAACCAAGGACTATATCAAATCCAATGCGGTCTGCGAGATATGCGGAAAAAAATGCACAGTAAGTATCATATCTCTGACACCAGGGTGCATCGGGTTGATCGACTTGAAAGTCTTGAAACCCACACGACAGAAGAAGAAGATCATAAAAAACACATTTCTGTGATAAATTCCACGTATATTGAAGTTAGTTTCTGGAGAAAACGTTTCAAAACGAGAAAGCGACATCTAGTGTAGAGTAGACTTACTATTAGCGCTGGAGAGATGTCTTCGCAAAATTACTACTGAGGTGGCGTGGCGACATCTAGTGTCCAGTAGATTTATTATTATCACCAGATGGGTTTACTATCAACACCATATAAACGTGTATTTAGTACGTCTATCGGACGCTAGATCTCATACCTCAAGCGCGTATTATATTTCTCAAAGTAGTTCTACCGAAGGACTAATTAAATCCAATGCGGTCTGTGAGATATGCGGGAAGAAATACACGGTAAGTCATAAATGCTCTGTCTTCCCCGTAAGGGATACAGGCATGACTTTGGCCATTATCACACTATACGCGCAACGCGGCGTATTGTCTATGGTTCCATTGTTTTCATTCCGCGCGTAGGCGCGGTGCAAGTGTGCCATACCCCGCGTTTTTTCCATACAAACCGATGTACTTGTTTACAAAGAACGATACATAGCTCCGCCGCTCCGCGCTACGCCGCGTTGCACGTATAGTGTGAGAATCGCCTATATATAGAAAGATCGCACTATAATCCTGCTTTGTGTAAAGTCCAAACCTAACCTTACCTAATCTTACACTAAATAATTGTAGGAATTCGTAGTTGCAAAAATCACGACTTAACTAATATAAGTCTATACTTGTCATTTTCTATCATGAGAAAACAGAAAGAGACGGCAATAATTTTAGTCAAGATTTTGTTTAGTCGTGCCCTTTCTTTCTCTAAACGAATCAATATCAATATATTTCACTGAGCTGAGGTAGCGACATCTAGTTCCAGTAGATTTAATATTATTATCACCTGATTCTATGCCATCTTGCGGTGAGTAGACGTACTATTAATGCCGTTTATGATGACATCTATCGTCTCGCGACATTTAGAGGGGGCGCGCACTGGCGACAAAACTGAAGGCGACAAGTCGGATCTCTCTTTTCCGCACCGTGAGTGCGAGAGAGAGATCCGACTGTTGCGCAACAAATTTGTCGCCAGTGCGCGCATAGCCTTAGTGTGCGATAGATTAGGTCTATCTTCGTTTTTTTTAACGTTGCGTTATCGATACCAACGTGTATTTCGGCCCATAAACAACAGCAGATTATAATTTTGTTACAAACATATATTTTGCATTTTCTTTTGATTTTTTAAAGTGTTTCAGTAACGTAAAAGGAGCCCATAAAAAATATTTAAAAGAATCCAACTCAAAAAATCAAAATACTAAAAATCGGTATTTATTATGATTCCAAGAGCTGCGCCTGGCTCTCGTGCTATAACCGAGCCCGTGCGACTCGCTATCATTGGTCGATAGCGACTCGCGCGGGATTGGTTATAGCGCAAGAGCTAGGCGCAGTCCTGGGAATCATTATAAATACAATACAATATAATATGTTACTGTAACACCCTCTAAGCTATGGCTCGCAGTTAAATTAAAACCCTGTATATTCGTTTTTGTTTCCCAGTCAAAAGCGACGCTGGTGTATCACCAACGGACCCATTCTGGCGAGAAACCATACCAGTGCACTGAGTGTCCGAAACGATTTAGCGTTCAACAACGGTTACAGGTCAGTATCTGATCTGATCTGATGAATATCTTCGCCACGTCTGACAAGTTTTGAGGGTTGCTATAGTGACGGGTTGTCAGCCTATCGCCTAAATTGCAATACTGAAACCCTCTAATCCCTTAGCTGATTTTTACAGCATGCCCGGCAGGAGATTCAGCTGGTACATTCTATTTTTCAAAGTCCAGCATGGAAGTACGCTTAATTTAACAAAATGCATTTTTCTTAAAATTTTCATTATTTTAATTTTACTAAACAATCAATACATTGCCGTAACGAAGTTTTCTATACTTAATTTCAGATCCATATTAGGACGCACACGGGCGAGCGGCCGTGCCAGTGCCCGCACTGTCCCAAAGCGTTCAAACATAAAGCCGCCTTGAACCGACACCTTAGAGTAAGTTGATTTTCTCTTTACCCGACTGCGCTACGTAAAGGAGGCTAAAACCTACTAAAGTAAAAATGAAAACAGAAACTGAAGAAGCAGATACATATCACATAATCAATGTTATGGGCGCTGTTGGCCGAACTTAGTTTAAAAATACAAATCTACTGAAATCGGGAAATACTTTGTTTAGAAAGTTTACTGCTGATAGATTGCTACTAATACATATAATCACTCCTTTATCCCTAGTGGGGTAGGCAGAGCGTAAACGACCTAAACAAAGGTCGTTCCGACACGTCTGACAAGTTTTGAGGATTATTCCAGAGAGATCTGTATATTGCTATAGTGACAGGTTGTCAGCCCATCGCCTAAATTACAATTATTGAAATCCTCGGATCATCCCTTAGCTTATTTTTACAGCATGCCCGGGAGGAGGTGCATCACTATCACTCCCAGTCCAGCATGAAAGTAATACTCATTGCTATAAATACTCATGCTAATACTAATTCTCTCTTTGCAGGTCCACACAGGAGTAAAACCTTACTCCTGTCCTCACTGCGGCAAATCCTTCTCACAATCCAACAGCATGAAGGGACATGTAAGGAGCGTACATCTCAAACTACCCGCGTTATACCGACGAGCGGGGAAAAGAGGGGATTATAGCGAATAGAGGGGTTAGTCTTAAACAAGATAAAATACTAATAATTTTATAATAATGGGCACGATTCGTAACCATCCCGACTTCAACTAAAATTATTGCCATCCCGTTCTGTTCTCTCATGATAGAAAGTGACAGGTATGGACTTATATTAGTTAAGTCGCGTATTTTGCAACCACGAATTGCTACCAATGTAAAATTTTGGGATTTCGATCATATTGATCGAATAGAAAGTATGTTTTTAAATGAATACACGATTTTTTTCGTAATAAAAATGTTTTTGCTTTGGCCTTATTTATTCCCACTCATAGGTACTCCAACATGCACGGAGCCACGGACTTTGAAATAAATTATTATTTTAGATAGCAATAACTCTTATATAACTCAAGATTTTAGTTTTTGCCATCCACCCCCACCCGGACTATATATACAATTTAAAAAAAATACTAGTGTCGAGTAGAAGAAGTTTTTCGTAATATCTAATATCCTGTGGCGCCATCTATTGACTAAATTGAGTACTACTGAGTGATATGGCCAACTAAAAACCGGTCTCTAAAATTCCTAGATTCCGAATCCGGAAATGGATAAAAAAACATTCAAACGTCATTTTTCGTGTCCATGTGGACCCTGGGGCCATGCACCTAGGGACCTATGTCTATCACAGAACCAATGTGACGCATGGATTAAAGCTTATTTTAAGACTCCCGTCGATTGTGACGGCTTCTGGACGGATATTTTGATGAATTAAATGGCCCCTAGATTCAAATGGTTTTTAGGTTAGAATTTGTACAAATCGCCTGATTACTCGTTAACGGTGTAATGTACCGAGCTGATGACTATGCCAAACCAATGTGACGGAATATGTGACAGCTACGAACACATTCGTTACTTACGTGACGCAATGGGAGCAGAGAAATAAGCAATATTAATTTTGGATACCATGTGGATGTAGGGGCCAACAAGTTGAATATTGTTCAGAATCTAAAAATCATCGTAAATCTTGCAGCTGAATTTGATTCAAACCAAAATTTTCATTTATTTGGTCATGCCTAATCACTCACCAAGAAATCGGCTTTATAACTGCAATAATTTAAGAGAAAACTTCATTTGATTATCTAAATATATAAAAGAAGAAACGGACTGATTGACTGACTGACTGACTGACTGACATGTCATCGCACAGCCCAAACCGCTGGGTCTAGAGATTCCAAATTTGGCATGCAGGTTCCATATGATGAACATTCTCAATAAGTGTCCCGAAGTTTTGAATGTCATGGTCACCCTCCTTCATAGAAAATAAACATATGCAGTTTTCTCCGAAATTATTGCAGGTTTTTAGCCGATTGTTTGGTGAGTGATTAGGCATGACCAAATGGTTGAGAATTTTGGTTTGAATCATATTCAGCTGTAAGATTTACGATGATACTGATCAATTCAAGTTGTTGGCCCCTACATCCACATGGTATCCAAAATTAATATTGCTAATTTCTCTGCTCCCACTGCATCACGTAAGTAACGAATGTGTTCGTAGCTGTCACATATTCCGTCACATTGGTTTGGCATAGTCATCAGCTCGGTACATTACACCGTTAACGAGTAATCAGGCGATTTGTCTAAAAAACCATTTGAATCTAGGGGCCATTGAATCAAAATATCCGTAAACTAGCTTTAACCTGCGGCTTCGCTCGCGAAAAATTTTAGGTTGTACAAAGTAATTTTAAAACCCAGTTTCAATCTTATCTCCCATGCTGGACTGGGAGTGATAGAAAAACATAGAATGTACCAGCTGCATCTCCTCCCGGGCATGCTGTAAAAACCAGCTAAGGGATTCGAGGGTTTTAATGTATTGCAATTTAGGCGATGGGCTGACAACCTGTCACTATAGCAATACACATGACCATCTGAAATAATCCTCAAAACTTGTCAGACGTGGCGGAATGACTATTCGGTCGTTTTCGCTCTGCCTACCCCATTAGGGATAAAGGCGTGATTTTATGTATGTATGTATGTTCAATCTTATCTACAGGTTAAATAAATAAATAAAAAATGGCTATCTTCCGTAACTGGCGTCCCCCTTGTTCTTGACGTCCCGTTGAATTTAAAAAAGATGTTATTCCCCGTCCCTGGCATCCATCTCGTTCTTCACGTATCTATCTCGTCCTTTGCGTCACTCGCATCTCGCATCCCTCTTACAACCACATCCATTACAACCTCAAAGTCCGAGACTACGTAGCGGATAAGCATGTAGGTACATCGTCTTCCACGGTACAAGGGCATATACATAAATAAGCCGCTGCCTCGTAGGTATACGAAAATGTCATGTTTACAAATGGTTGCGAGTTCCGTAAGCTTTATGTGGCGGAGGCATTGGAGGCATGGGCAACTTTGTGTCCAAGCAGTGACAAGCCAGAAAATCTTGCCAGCCAGAAGAGTTGGGACGATGTGGTCTCCAAATTGTACCAGACAGCCCTTATCGACGATGCAATTGGCGTAGATGAAGCACGTCTGCGCGCGGTATCCAGACCGGAGTCTGGAGTGTGGCTACATGCCTTACCTTCTCCGCATGTGGGCACGCTCCTGGATAACGATTCGCTGCGGGTGGGGGCGGCTTTAAGATTAGGTTGCTCCGTCTGCGAGCCCCATCAGTGCGTGTGTGGAAGCATGGTGGAGGCTAACGGACACCATGGCCTAGCTTGCGCACGTTGCGCTGGTAGGATTCCGCGCCACCAGGCCATTAATGAAATCGTGCGCCGAGCCGTGGCGTCCTCGGGAACACCTTGTGTTTTGGAGCCCGCGGGCCTTAGCCGGACTGACGGGAAGAGGCCGGATGGCCTAACGCTTATGCCCTGGCAAAGAGGTCGTACGCTGCTGTGGGACGTCACGTGTGTTAGCACATACGCGGCGTCTCACCTACAGGGCAGCCAGCGTACCGCAGGCTCAGCGGCTGAAAAGGCCGCTGGGCTGAAACACACTAAGTACGCTGACCTCGAGCTGGCACACGACTTCGTGCCGATAGCAGTGGAGACAGCGGGCGTGTGGGGCTCCGAAGCGTTGAAATTTGTTAAAGAGGTGGGAAGACGGATGCGACAAAAGGGTGGGGATCCTCGGTCGGGCTTCTTCCTTGCACAGCAAATATCTCTGGCAATCCAGAGAGGGAATGCGGCAGGCATTATGGGCACGTTTGGGAGGGAATCATTACGGGGAGGGGTGTTCGAATGACGTAGTATTAGGGAGTGCCTAGTACCTAATTTTTATTGTTTATTTTAATTTATTATTTTAAGTTTGACATTATGTACTGTTTACATAAAATAAAACTTAATTATTTAAAGAAAATATTTGCTTATTCTTCTAATTCTAGGATTCTAACTTCAAAATTCACAGACTTTCATACAAATTTCCCTTATGGGGTGAATTTAAAAAAATCCTTTCCTAGTGCACCCCTAGACATCATATGGAACCTGCATGCCAAATTTGGAATCTCTAGACCCAGCGGTTTGGGCTGTGCGATGACATGTCAGTCAGTCAGTCAGTCAGTCAATCAGTCCGTTTCTTCTTTTATATATTTAGATAATCAAATGAAGTTTTCTCTTAAATTATTGCAGTTATAAAGCCGATTTCTTGGTGAGTGATTAGGCATGACCAAATAAATGAAAATTTTGGTTTGAATCAAATTCAGCTGCAAGATTTACGATGATTTTTAGATTCTGAACAATATTCAACTTGTTGGCCCCTACATCCACATGGTATCCAAAATTAATATTGCTTATTTCTCTGCTCCCATTGCGTCACGTAAGTAACGAATGTGTTCGTAGCTGTCACATATTCCGTCACATTGGTTTGGCATAGTCATCAGCTCGGTACATTACACCGTTAACGAGTAATCAGGCGATTTGTACAAATTCTAACCTAAAAACCATTTGAATCTAGGGGCCATTTAATTCATCAAAATATCCGTCCAGAAGCCGTCACAATCGACGGGAGTCTTAAAATAAGCTTTAATCCATGCGTCACATTGGTTCTGTGATAGACATAGGTCCCTAGGTGCATGGCCCCAGGGTCCACATGGACACGAAAAATGACGTTTGAATGTTTTTTTATCCATTTCCGGATTCGGAATCTAGGAATTTTAGAGACCGGTTTTTAGTTGGCCATATCACTCAGTAGTACTCAATTTAGTCAATAGATGGCGCCACAGGATATTAGATATTACGAAAAACTTCTTCTACTCGACACTAGTATTTTTTTTAAATTGTATATATAGTCCGGGTGGGGGTGGATGGCAAAAACTAAAATCTTGAGTTATATAAGAGTTATTGCTATCTAAAATAATAATTTATTTCAAAGTCCGTGGCTCCGTGCATGTTGGAGTACCTATGAGTGGGAATAAATAAGGCCAAAGCAAAAACATTTTTATTACGAAAAAAATCGTGTATTCATTTAAAAACATACTTTCTATTCGATCAATATGATCGAAATCCCAAAATTTTACATTGGTAGCAATTCGTGGTTGCAAAATACGCGACTTAACTAATATAAGTCCATACCTGTCACTTTCTATCATGAGAGAACAGAACGGGATGGCAATAATTTTAGTTGAAGTCGGGATGGTTACGAATCGTGCCCATTATTATAAAATTATTAGTATTTTATCTTGTTTAAGACTAACCCCTCTATTCGCTATAATCCCCTCTTTTCCCCGCTCGTCGGTATAACGCGGGTAGTTTGAGATGTACGCTCCTTACATGTCCCTTCATGCTGTTGGATTGTGAGAAGGATTTGCCGCAGTGAGGACAGGAGTAAGGTTTTACTCCTGTGTGGACCTGCAAAGAGAGAATTAGTATTAGCATGAGTATTTATAGCAATGAGTATTACTTTCATGCTGGACTGGGAGTGATAGTGATGCACCTCCTCCCGGGCATGCTGTAAAAATAAGCTAAGGGATGATCCGAGGATTTCAATAATTGTAATTTAGGCGATGGGCTGACAACCTGTCACTATAGCAATATACAGATCTCTCTGGAATAATCCTCAAAACTTGTCAGACGTGTCGGAACGACCTTTGTTTAGGTCGTTTACGCTCTGCCTACCCCACTAGGGATAAAGGAGTGATTATATGTATTAGTAGCAATCTATCAGCAGTAAACTTTCTAAACAAAGTATTTCCCGATTTCAGTAGATTTGTATTTTTAAACTAAGTTCGGCCAACAGCGCCCATAACATTGATTATGTGATATGTATCTGCTTCTTCAGTTTCTGTTTTCATTTTTACTTTAGTAGGTTTTAGCCTCCTTTACGTAGCGCAGTCGGGTAAAGAGAAAATCAACTTACTCTAAGGTGTCGGTTCAAGGCGGCTTTATGTTTGAACGCTTTGGGACAGTGCGGGCACTGGCACGGCCGCTCGCCCGTGTGCGTCCTAATATGGATCTGAAATTAAGTATAGAAAACTTCGTTACGGCAATGTATTGATTGTTTAGTAAAATTAAAATAATGAAAATTTTAAGAAAAATGCATTTTGTTAAATTAAGCGTACTTCCATGCTGGACTTTGAAAAATAGAATGTACCAGCTGAATCTCCTGCCGGGCATGCTGTAAAAATCAGCTAAGGGATTAGAGGGTTTCAGTATTGCAATTTAGGCGATAGGCTGACAACCCGTCACTATAGCAACCCTCAAAACTTGTCAGACGTGGCGAAGATATTCATCAGATCAGATCAGATACTGACCTGTAACCGTTGTTGAACGCTAAATCGTTTCGGACACTCAGTGCACTGGTATGGTTTCTCGCCAGAATGGGTCCGTTGGTGATACACCAGCGTCGCTTTTGACTGGGAAACAAAAACGAATATACAGGGTTTTAATTTAACTGCGAGCCATAGCTTAGAGGGTGTTACAGTAACA
>JARACY010001403.1:0-59255 GCA_029255725.1 Scrobipalpa atriplicella | reverse complement strand
TGGCATTCGAGTGACGTGTCCGGCCCAATCCCACTTCAAGCAGGCAGCCTTCTTAGCTACATCCATAATTTTTGTTTGGGAACGCAGCACTGAGTTCCGAACTCGATCGATCAGTTTCACTCCAAGTATGCTGCGTTCCATATTTCTTTGGCAAACCCCAAGCTTGGACTTTTGAATGTCAGTCAAAAATTTGAAATAAAATAACAATATTTGTACAAAATGATACTTTTGTATGGACACAAGGAGAGAATCGAAGAATCAACCACAGAATTATTTTAATTATCACTGATTTACTTTACAAAAACAGAACATAGCCTTCCAACTACCGCTGTGTAAACTACTTCAGCTGCGGTAATAAAATATAGCAAAGCTTTTCAATAGTCCAATAATTCCTTATGAACTAGGGATTATAATTTCCAATGGAATTTCTGTAGAACGAGCGTGTTGATCTAAACACCTCATCACGGAGTAGCGGTACCAGCTATAAGGGTTATAAGGAATATACCACCTTGGTAGTAAAGCGTGCTGGTATTTTGGTACGGTACCAATATTGATGATGCCTAAGCATATTACCGTTGCGGTGTTTAATTCTAGGGTAGAAGTAAAAGGATGATAAAATAAAGCTTGTGGTCCTTTCTATGTATAAAAAGGTAATGATTTATTTAATTTTATTTGATTGCTAAAGGGTTTGCTGTTGACTCTAGCCTCTAGAGAAGATGCCTGTTCACTCTAACTTTGAAGTTGGATGGATGGGTTTGTTTCACAACTATTTGCAACAACACTTATTCTATTGCGTCATTAAAAAAAATACTATTAAACCTAATCATTTTCTATTTATTTCTAGTGAGTTGACTAAATTGAAATTTGTTCAAAATATAACTAAATCAACCAGAATCCATACCAATATCTTTACAAAGATATTTTATCAAAGTTATAAGATAATATTTAGGACGCCATGTTTCTTGTTAAGTTTTCTATCAATTTCCAAGATACGATACGATACATCTATCAGATAAGTTTAACACGAGCTCGGCTGTGTTATAAACTAACAAGATTGTTCACCATAAATAGCAGATTAGTTTCCCATAGATAAAGTTCGCTTAACTTCATAGTCTTCAATACCCTCTACCTAAGGTGGAAAACAGTAAAGGTACGAAGGAGATTGTGACATAAGATTATACGGTCAGATGCGATAAAAAATATGAAATAGTTGGGTAAATCAAATATTACCCAAAATCACGCGTACATTTCTTACAGGATAGGTAGAGCGTCAACAGTTTAATAAAAGACGCATCACCACTTTTTGTCTTCAGAAGGTTTACAGTTTTAAAGAATTGTGTAATTTGCAAGTTTTTTATGTTGTTTTGCAAATTTTTATGGTACCATTAATTATTTTAGTGTTATCTCGAAGAATAGTCTTGAATATTTTAATTATGTAGAATTTATTTTCGTATTTGTCAATCGTTATATAAAGTTTTCATAAAGGCAGTATTTGGTTTTGGAGTTCTTTTACTACCTAACGGTAAAATTATTCACTGAAAGACGATACAATCAAATCAGATACAATACAACCACTCGCTTAACTTTACTACATATCTGTCCTTATAAAGTAGATTAAATGAGGGTGTAGCGATAGTAGTAAGTGAAAATTCAATTAACTTTGTACGCTGTAGTTGCAGAGATAAGCTGAACCGAAGACGGCTAGTGAATTACCACAGACAGTAGATACAGTTTAGACCTTGTATGATGAAAGCTAAGGCCTCGCGAGCAATGAGAAGAGACGTAGAGTAGATGGATGGGTGGGATGCAGTAGATTAGATATTAGGAGAGACGCGACAGTGGACGCGAGCGCGAGAGATGAGAAGAGACGTGGTACAAACTGGCTTAGATAGAAGAGACGCGACAGCGGACATCTTATTTCTCTGGAATCTTCTCTACATCATGAAAGGAAACTGAATGGCACAGTTGAAGGCAGAAGCCCGACTAAATACAAGGCAAGTAAATTTTAATCTACTGACGTTCTTTTATGTTTCACTCTGTGAAAACTTCACGTAACAGCAGATTACTTGACGAGGTGTTTGAAAACTATGCTATTCTTTTGATACCTACTAGAAGGTATTCACCATAGTATTTACTAATAAATATCGCAATTGCTCGGTGAAATTTCATTGTGCGCTTAAAGTGTTAATGTTACGAAGATTGGTAAAATTATTGTGATTTTGCACCATTGCTTCATCCTACGTTTTCTAGTCTTTGGCATTAACAAAAGACGGCTAACTGTCCCCGAGATAACCACTTACCAGCCGTTGCGATCAGATTGGAGGTTATTGTCTAAATGTAGAACGTACCAGCCGTGGCATTATCTCAAGACATGTCTATAGCAAGTTCAGCTCTAACTGGACAAAAGAAGAGATAGGAACGTCTTAGTGGCTTGAAAATAGAGAACGCGAGGCACAATTCGTTCTTCTAATGGGGATAAAAACGCAAAGCTAATTGCAGATGACGCCACTGTTGAGTGTTCCAAAAGAGACCAATGAGAAGACACAAAACTGACATTGATATTGATATTAAAAGATTACTGACCGATCACAGGAAAAAGGAACACTCAACAGTGGCGCCACTTAGTTCTCAATTTTTAACCCCGTTGCGAAAACGGAGATGCCCTCGTAAAAAAGTTAATTTTTATTTCTATTGAAGCAGAAAATGATAATATCAATTCGTAAGCGCTCGAAATCACTAAATCTTGACTAAGATAGCCACCTGTAATTGTCTAACCTGAGAAAACAGAAAGGGACGGCTACTATTTTAGTTAAGATTTAGTTAAGTCATGCTCCCTACGAATTGATGGCAATATCTATTCTGGAAATGTGTACCCTGGCGTTTTGTCTAATTTTGAAAGTTTCATGTAGAAAGCTGTCTTTGGTTTTGGTACCTACACAAAATTGCGTCAGAAGCCTATCAGGTGGTTTGGAATATCTGATACAAGGAATTGGGTTCTCCAGTCCAGACCTTTCGATCTTATCCTTATCCGATAAATGGGACAACGCTATCGATTCGTGGAGAGCATGACTTAACTAAATCTTAACCAAAATTGCTGCCTGAGGTGACCATTTTAGTCAAGATTTAGAAAACTACGACTAACATAATTATGGAACTCTGTTTTCTGAAATAAATAATTTGAATTTGAATTTAGTGATTTTGTGCGCATACGAATCGACACCATTGTCCGATTTCATCCGTAAGGTTTGGAGGGTCCAAAGAAAGACGAAAATAAAATCGGATTCATCGAGAACACACTAATAAATGTAGGAGTCTCAAATCTTATTTTACGACTGAATTAAAATTGATGTTTGACTTACAACTATAATTTACAATAATAAACTATAGTGCCTGTGGGAAGAGCAAAAGTTGATTATAACGAGTTGTTGAGTTTTTACAACATCGTAAAAGTTAAATCCCTTGTGAGAGACGAAACAAATCGCCTCTCCTTCATTTAAGGAATATAAACAAAATGGCTCAAGGCGTCGAAAGATTATGAAAGATTTGTTCTTGAAGATAGTGGAGGCAGAAGAAAATAGTAGGTACTAACTATTAATAGTATAATATAACTTAAAAGTAACTTAACTTAACTTTTTTTCCATGCTGGAATGGGAGTGATAGAAAAACATAGAATGTGCCAGCTGCATCTCTTCCCGGGTATGCTGTAAAAACCAGCTAAGGGATTCGAGGGTTTTAATGTATTGCAATTTAGGCGATGGGCTGACAACCTGTCACTCATAGCAATACACATGACCATCTGAAATAACCCTCAAAACTTGTCAGACGTGGCGGAAAGACCTTTCGGTCGTTTTCGCTCTGCCTACCCCATTAGGGATAAAGGCGTGATTTATGTATGTATGTATGTATGTATGTATGTATGTATGTATAACTTAAAAGTTAGTGAAGGCAAAAGAAAATAGTAGGTAACTATTAATAGTGATATACTTTAGTTTTTAATGTTTCACACTGTCACACTTTTTAATAAGTTTTTAACTTCTTTTGTGTTGGGTATATTGAAGATATCGGATCTGTTTTTGCGCTCGTGTGATGTTTTGGCTTAGAGCCTGTTTTACGAAACTAAAATTTTAAAGTTTTTATCACTGAAAACTATTTTATTGCAAGGCAGTATTGACTAAACCAATGATAATAAAAAAAATAAACTTTTGGGCTATAATATTCTTCCAAGGGTATAATGTAGAAAATGATAATGTCAAATACAACCTCAAATAGCGCCAGTTCACGTGCGCAAGAGTGGATCCCCCACGCAACGCAATGATATACTGTGGTTTCTTGAGTCACTTAAAGAAACTTAAAAAAATTGCGTTATACAATTATAGATGCTAAACTTACCTAAGTTTTAACTTGTGGACTAACAACCTGATGAAAAAGATCCATATAGATCTCAGTACTTACCATATATAGGTAATGATATCTTTTCGTATGCGCACAAAATCACTAAATCTTGACTAAAATGGTCACCTGTCATTGATCCTGAGAGAACAAAAAGGGACGGCAACAATTTTGGTTAAGATTTAGTTAAGTCATGCTCTCCACGAATCGATAGCATTATATTGGTTGGCATCAAGGAATTAAGCGGCCGATTTTATGCGTATATGTATATGAATGTATCCTAGCTGCAGTTATCTGGTACATTAAAATTAAAATCGGTCCTAGATAATCTTCTTGAAAAAACCTATCATCTATTCTGTCTAGGTTGTACAATTTATTACAAGTAATCCAATTGATCGGGGTCGATGACTCATGGCGACCCGTTTGGCATCTTATGATCCGCTATGTAGGTATGTGTGAGTCTAGTTATGCATACAAGGATGTAGCTATAGATGTAGTCGCATCTTCGAAGATTTTGATGGTAGAGATCATGAACTTTTTTTGCCGAAACTTGAACAGGCTATGGAAAACAGGAAACATGGCCTGGGGATTTTTGGGTGACTGCGATATGAACTGTTTGTGCGTTGCAGTTCAAACGATGAAACACCTAACATCGTGCCCTGCGTGCCCCTTCATCTGCACGCAGGAAGACCTCATGACGGCGGCTGATAAATGCTGTTAATGTGGCCAAATTCTGGGCTGCAACAGTGTAGTGTCTGCCATCGATACGCTAAGAAGAAGAAACTTGAACTTGGTTAGTTTCTATCAAGGTTTCTATGCAACAGAATTTTTCTGATATGCCCAGGGCCCAGGGTATCCGCTCTATTTCAAGGTTTTGTATACAAATGTTCATGATAGGTTTTAGTAGTTTTAAGGCCATGAACACCAAGTTTTTCACACAGGTGGGCTTTGAGGCCCACCTGTCCGTTGATTCATGCCACTACTGTATGTAGCTCACTGATCTTTCCTGTTCATACTACCACTCTTCGAAATGTTTGTTCTCCTTTAACCAATGACGATCAAGTTATTTTACAAATAACACCTAGCTATAATAACAACTAGTTTTCTTAACTCTTTTTCACTCCAATAATAGGGCTCCTCTCTAAAACGCCTCTATCAAACTAGTCTTCGCCCCGCGGCACCGCCTACGTATCTAATGTACCGTCTATTGTACGATCCAGTTGAATCCAGTTCAAACCCGATCCAACCCGACCCAACCGGTCTGACGGCATCGCCTTTGATTTGATACATTTCAATAAATATCTCGATGGTACTAAATTTTAAAACGAAATTGTAAATTTATGTGATAACGTTTAATATGTGTGCGTAATATCAGGTTGGGGCTATGTAATTTATATAACTGGTACCTGTTTCTGAGTTTGGAGAGTATGAGTCAATACTAGTTTTGGAGCCACACTATAGGTAGGTACGTCTATTGCTTGGGCGTTTTTATAGAAAAGTCTGCCAACATGCACTCTTGAATGAATGCAAATAAAGTATTCGAGAAAGCAAATAAAATAAAACTGTTATATTTGGCCCTTACAGTGATTTTCATGTTTGTAAAACTACAGTTAGATTGAAAATTTACAAAAAAAAAAATAGGTTTTTAGCTTTCGAATTACCAAACCCTTATAAATTGAAACATAGGTAGTAATTTCCGTGATTAATTAACAACTGGGATTAAATCAGTTACAATTTACTAAACCGATCGAATCTATAAACGTCGACATTAATTTGCTAATTAATCTGGCTGATCGACAAATGCTATAAATTTCAATTCTATACAGGATTACAAAAGATCTGTTTTTAGCGACTCGGAATAAATACCTAATTGTTCAGTTTGAAATAATAAATGAAACGACAGAATTTTCCTGAATAATTGCAAGGAAAGTCAGCCTTTTTCCATTTTGCTCATTCTTAATCAATATATATTTTAAAAGGCAAGGAAATTAAGATAGCAGACTTTTACGATTGAGCTACGTCTTGGAATTAATTTTATTGTCGATTCTAACTCCATATTAGGTTTTTATAGTAGAATAATCACTTAATAATTTAGACTTACTACCAATTTAGCAAATGTAAACCAACTCGTTTATTTAGAAGTGTTAAGTACTTGGTAATTTATATCTTTTGATTATCAGTGTTCTATCTCTAAGTATTAATAACATGAAATAATATCTAGATCCTTACCAGCGCATAGGTTATCTTTGTAGCTAATAAGAATTTGGCGATAGGAGACTTGCGCGCGCATGTTGCTCGCGAAGAAAGAATGCTCGCGGTGAAGACGCACCTTTCCAAGAATTCCAAGAATCAAAGAAACTTGCTGTGTTTGAGAGAACCCCGAGAGGAGAGACAGAATAAGGCATCTTTGAAGTCCATCCATCGTCAACTCTGTCTCGATCACATCTAGCCTAACTTGTGTGCGCAGTGCCGAATCGTTACATTGGGATTTTATCACCAAAACAGTGACTTGAGCGTGAGAATATGTCATGTGGTAGTTATGTACCTACCTATGTCTTTGTTTTATTGTGTTGTGCTTATGTTATAGCCCGATATATCGCATGCAGCACGAACTATGAAGCATCATAAATATTTCCTATTATCCCTGCACTTCGATTATATGATTCCTAAATCGATATTCAATTTCAGTGCCTTTATAGCTACACGTTTTATGACTACCCATATCTATCTCCAGCTAGGTTCTAAATCTATTCAGTAGTTTCTAAAAACAATAAAACGGCCGTATTCATCGACCACGCACTTTCTAGAAATAAATCGTAGGCTCTCTGCATACAATGCCTTTGCCACATCCTAGAGCGTACTGCGTAGGACGGCTGAGTCAGGATACCTAGAAATCTAGATTAGCTATCTAAGCCATCGAGTTAGATACTACTACTTAGGATTTTGTGGGAGTGGGTTTTATGGCGATTTCTCTCTTAGTAGTCCTTACTTTCTTTTGGGGCATTTCTTCGAAAGTTCTGGGAGGTTCTTTTAAAATAGTTGTTAAGTTAAATGATGTTCTCACATGGTTCTTACCAAATCGATATCAATGTTTTAGTTTTTACGTTAAGCGTGAAAAGCACTATGGCCTTTCAGATGAATGTCAAAGAACACGAGACGCATCGGTTCGCCGTATTCTGATCACTGTTTCGTCTTCATTTCGACTCATCAGATCATCATTAGTTTTTAGCTCAATTTAAGTTACTTTAACCCAAAATTAAAACTTTATTGCTCTCTCGTTATTGACTTTTAAAAAGTTTGCTGTCCCAAAACATGTTGATGTGCTGCAAAGTTGTTAATTAAATTAAAACTTGAAATCCTCTATCTATCCAGTTTTTTTGTGCCTCATTAATCATTTCAAAATGTACTGAATGACTTTAGACCTAATGGATGCTTTTAATTTTAAATAGATGTGCAATAAAAATACATCGGTCGACAGCGACATGGTCTACTCTATCAGTTTCAACGGGTTCACGCCAGAATGTAATGTTCTAGAAACGAGCCTTCATCTAGGTATATGAAAGTCTGGCAGTGCATTTGTTAGGTGTTGCAGGTGTCCATGAGCGGTGGTGATCGCTTAATATCAGATGCCCAAAAAAAAATAAAAAAAAGGTTCCGGGTTCTGTTATAACATACCAACTCCTAATAAGGTTGTTATCGTCTACAAATTTATGACAACGTCATGCACAACAAAACTGCCGAATTGTGACCTCGTGAGAGAGGGTAGCTAGACTCCGGAACACTGATTTCTGAACGGAACTCGACCGGAACGTTAACTACTAGTTGAGTTGGGCCTGTTTAAGAACATCGTTTTTGGGGATTCCAGGAAATATTGTAAAGCAAAGAATAAATAATTAATAGGTGCGTAAAATCGTTGGCCATGGCCATACCAAAGATTATAGAATTTTAGTTTTTCAAAGTACGAGTGACCCAAGTTAACAGATAGTTGAGTCGTGTTCCTTCACTGTGGGAAAATGGAAGTGCAGTGCTTAAACTAACAGACACTTCAGATTTGCAGTACCTAGGCAGTACCAGCAGACATACTTCTGTGTCTAGCCTACGAGTATATCTGTTCCACAAATGTGTGATGTCTGATTAGAGTCTGATAGCTTGTGCACTGAGGCAGACCCTCAAACGGTCTGCGCAGACAGACACATCAGCTTCTGAAATAGAGATTAATAGCTAGTTTCTCTCAGTCCATGTCCAGCCTAGGTTTCCTAGCTATCAGATATAGCCTGGCCACAGAAAAAAAAACTCAATTTCTGCCTGCGGTGAAGTAGATTCTGTTTCACAAATGTGTCTGATTAGCGTCTGATAGCTTGTGCACTGAAGCAGACCCTCAAACGGTGGCAAGTGCTGGTATTCGTAACGCCACACGCGGCTCCCGTGACGCGATTCACACGATGGGGCACGTACAATCGCACACATAAAGTTTAGCGTAGAGAAAATATTTGAAGCTGCTTTTTGACGATAAGCGGTTGACGACAACGACGGTTCTGACTCATTATTTTGAACGCGTTGTCGTCGTGCATGCCTACTCAATTTTGTGTAGCATGCGAACTTTGGCATTGCCAAGCCAATCCTAATCTAAAGCTGCAGGACCTATCTGAGACAAAATTTTCTCTGTTTTATGGAGAGCATAGAATTTAGCTCACGTAGCGTCTAACTATTCGTTTTACCTTGAACGATGGCGGACATGCAATCAGAGACGGTATAGTAAGAAAAGGATAAAAATTTCATTGTTACATTGTAGACGCTACTAAAATTTCTACCTGCAAAGCAAGAAGTGTTTTTAAATAATTCCGCCTAATATTTACAACCGATAGATAACACTGCTGTATGTGACTGTACTTTCATACCATGGTAATGACCGCCTGTGATAAATAAACTTATTAACTTGGTGTCTATGTGGAAATTTTTGAGGTAACTCGATGAATGTAGCTCGTATTACAAAAAATATTTTCGTATTGGATGTTACTGAGTGTGGTGTTTGCTTCTAGCTACTTAAATTGTAGAAATAATTCTGTATAAATATTACTAAAAGTGATCTCAAGATTGAGAGCAATATTAAGTATGTATTTGACGGGTCATTTTTACTGAAATGACATTTCTGATACAAACTCAAACTCGCTGTTAGTCTCAAGGTCTCAAAAGCTGGGACCTAAAATTGAAATTGAAATAAATGGGTAGAAACATTTATTTTTCCATCAAGAATAGGTAATCTGAAGAAGTTTGATTTGTAAGTGATGTGCTTGCAATGAGCGACTTTACGATCAAATTGTAGCAAAATGAGATTGAAATTTTATACAGTCTTTGGAGGGGTTTCCATTAGCAGAGGGTCGCTACTGCCTAAGTGTCTGGGTATTCCCCATTTCGTGACCATAATCGACATACCGGTCTGCAACCAATCATAGAGTCAACTCATTTCACGAATCGTCGCATTTCTAACAACCTCACGTTACTTTTTTCGTGTCACAGACTGGTTCTAGGAACATATCGTCTGATTTCTCAACCAGTTTGTGTTTTTTGTCTCGAATATTTTTAGCGCGAATTCGGCATCTTTGTGTAACGGCCGTTGTGGCCTTGTGTGTCAGACTCGTAGGTTTCATATGGTCAGCTACAATTTGCCTCTGTGGTCTAGAAGCCTGAGCCTTGGGTTCGCAGTGCAGAGATCGTGGGTTCAATTCCTACCGGAACACAAAGTTGACGTAATAAGTTTTTTACTTTGTGTTTTCCAAAGTTTGGTTAACCAAGTTGTCTATCAAGAAACCCATCAATCTGTCGCTGCCATCTGACACCTCGGTTTGTCGACACGTTCGTGTACTCCACTCTACAATCCATTTGATAGAAGTCGAAGTTCTTCCGGAAAATGAAAATTTTACGGAGAAATTACTTTTTTTCATTTTCCCTAAGAATTTATTTCTGTTAATTCTTCAGTTTCGATAACTGAGCAACAGCAGACAGATTCAGTTTTCGGAACACCGTTTCTTACACCTTATATATCCGTTAGCGTGTGTTTGACTGTAGTTCAATAGTTGCATAACAACAGGTCAACGATTGGGCAGTCGGTTTGTTCTTCGAGTTAGAACCTTTTAACTACCAACATTAACGTATGCAAGATTAACTCAGCGTAAAAAGGAGATCCGTCTATTGTTCTCATTTGAACTCAATTCACAAAACCACAGAAGCCGATATTTTGAGTTAAATTTTGAATAGATGTGTAATGTGGTGGATAAGTAGAAATGTCAATATAGACTTTGGTCGCAAACTCGCAAATCTTAAACACGGCACTGGTACTAATACGTACGTACTACACATATAAAAAAAAATTACTAATCTTGTCAAATTTATTTGACAATCAATTTTACATAATATGTAAGTACCTGTTTTTTTGTCACTCCGGTGGATTTTCTCGCTACTCTTGGCGAGCAAATTCAGAGGGGCTATTCGGCAAGGCACAAAATCACTATAGGTATCTTGACAAAAATGGTCACCTGTTATTTTTTATTCTGAGACACAGAAAAGGACGGCAATAATTTTAGTTAAGATTTATTTAAGTTGTGCTCTCACAGAATCGATTGCATTGTAAACGAGAGTTTTTTCCTTTGAAATAATTCTTGATGAGACTTTGGTCTGCAACTTTTAGTCTCTACCTCTCTTCACCATTACAAGTTTCAAAGACTTCCTGTGTGGTTAGAAACTTAGGACTTGTTCCTTGTATTAGTTTTAAAACTCTACATGGTTTTCTACTTTACTAAAGCTAAACTTCATTAGATAACTACTTCATATAATGTGAGAGAAAGATATTGCTTCTTCAAGTAGACGACAGACAGAATAACGAC
Source organism: Scrobipalpa atriplicella (assembly GCA_029255725.1). Taxonomy (NCBI): domain Eukaryota; kingdom Metazoa; phylum Arthropoda; class Insecta; order Lepidoptera; family Gelechiidae; genus Scrobipalpa; species Scrobipalpa atriplicella. Next base: position 47,985 of record JARACY010001403.1, on the reverse strand, counting down.
AGTTTATCAAGTTTACAACCCTGGTTCTTTAACCTCATGAATACGTCCATAATATTTACTGTTCAATATTATGAGTCCTTCATAATATAACCTATAAGGCAAGTACTGTTAGGTGTTTTTTCGTGCCTTATCCCAAAACAGCGTCCAAATTACTTTGAACTTTTATTTCATCCTTACAACCGCTGGATGTGCTCCTGAAAATTTGCGTAAAAGGGGAGGGGTGGGTCTTTGTTATCTGGTTTTACATGTGTTTTGACGGTAGGTCGTATGGCGAATTGAGTTTCGTGCCGAAAGCTTCAACAAGGCTGATAAAGTCAGTTTAACGTGGGATTCCGGTATTTTCTGGTTCAACAAAAACTTTCAGTATTTTTAAGTTACATAATGATTTCACCGTCCTTTTTGAGAATTTCTGAATAAAATGAGTCGAAATTATTGCGTTATAAAATTCTGTGTCATGCAAGAAATCTTAAGGAAAATCTTTAGTGACTCACATAATTTTTTTGGATACTATGTATTTGAGGTTTTCCTTCTATGACAAATAAATATGATGATGAGATGCACGGATTTAGGGATGGTTGATGATTCCTAAATCCATGATGACATGTGGTTGACTTAACAGCCTTGTTTAAAAAAAGAGCGTGTGTGCCGAGCATACGTGTTAGAAGTGAAACTTCTTTGACATTTTTGACATTTCGACTTCCGTAGCCTAATCATGCGTGACGTATTTCCGTGACGCGACCTTGAAATTTTAATCTCAAAACGCCTAAAGAATGTATGTTAAAATAAATTAAATAAAAATAAAAAGTATCACTTAAAAAAAATATAGGCTTTTACGTCTAGGATAATATCTCTACGACGTCAGGTGATCAGCTGTCATATGGCAATAAGCTGTTAAGCACTGAGTCACAGATGGAAGATGAGATGTTCAGCCGGACCTCTTCAAGTTGTGAAGTAAATAGCAAGTAGAGTGAATCATAGGTTCAATGGTCTGAGGATGACCTAAGCGGATATGTATTGAATAAAAGAGGCCTGATTTTTATTTCAATAGCAAGATTGAACTTTTGCTCCGAAGCAGTGGTGACTAATTGAAAAAAAAAATAATGGTATCTCCCATCATTCCAACCATCTTGACAGAGTCGACGATGGATGGTAGTCTCACGCACCAAGCTGTTTGGCGCCGGACTCCGGTGACGGTGATGTATGTATGTATGTGTAGATTTATCGAAATCAAAACCAAATAGGGTACTATTTATTGCGAGAAAATATCTTAATGCCACGGTAAACCTATTAAGCTGCGGGTGACATGATATCATGGTGTCCAGAAAGCTATGAGTATAGAGTTTAAATAACCACTACACTAACATTGTCTGTAGTAATAACTCATTCTAGTTGTTGCAGTAGCTTACAAACCACGATAATATCCTAATGCAACGTAAATGGGCACTATTAATTAAATAAACTATCAAGATTAACTTATATTTGACATCATAAACTTTAGTTTACATTATCTGGACACTAAACTATCATGTAATGTAATGATTAGGCTTTTGTATAAGACTTGAGCAAATAGGTCCTTGGGCAAATCTTAAATGGAGAGAAATAATTTAGTTTTTGTAGTTTAGTGTATCAATAAAATTCATATTTTTATGGATGGTTATCATCTTAATATATGAAATGGTATCGACTAAAATCCTCTGAAATTTTAACGATTTCTAACTGACATGATAAAAATAAATCTGTCTATACTGCCGCCCATTTCTATTCCCTCATGATAGAAAATGGCATTACACATTTGGACTTATTTCAGTCAACTCGTGTGTTAACCGAATCGGCACCATTGTCGCTGTTCGTGTCTCGGAGTTCCCGATATAACCGTTGATATCGGAACCCGTTTCCGATCGGACCCGACTCGCAACACGACACGACTCCAGCGGAGATAGTACAGGAGCCGACTGCAAGATTTCTTGAAGCAAGTGCTAGCAGTATGAAATGTTGTAAATGTTATTGGTTACTAAATATGAATATTGTGTCGTGGTATATATGCGTCATGGTTCTTGCACTTGTCTCCTGGACTATTTGGAGAAATCAGCGCGGACGCAGCGTGCGGCTACATGCAGCATTTGCATGCGCGTGATCATGAGTTACTTTAAAAGGGTGAATAGTTACATTGAGTCCAGTGCCACAGTTGCTGGTGCTAAGTGTTGTAGGTGCGAAATATGACGATATTAAACAAGGCCGTGATTCTTGCACTGGTCTCCTGGACTATTTGGAGAAATCAGCGCGGGCGCAGCGTGCGGCGGCTACATGCAGCATTTGCATGCGCGTGATCATGAGTTACTTTAATAGGATGAATAGTTGGCATCCAGTCGAGTGCTACAGTTGACGATTCTAAATGTTTTAGACTTTTAGTTGCTGAATAGTTACGAAAAAAAAAAATTAAATTGTTTTGTCATTGACATTGATGAGATACTCCAGAAAGTAATCGAAGATACTTATGTTGGGATAATCTCGGGGAAGTCCCCTATGGGTTCCATAAGGGAAGTGACGACGACGAGAGTTCCTGAAGTTAGAAAAGCCTGTCAAAATAATACCAATGCAATGGATAGAAAATAATAGACAGTAGAGCAGTAAGGCCCGTATTGATAATCAGCACTCAAGAGTGACAGCGAGTTTAAGTTCGTATCAGAAATGTCATTTCAGTACAAAACGACCTGTCAAATCCATACTTAATATTGCTCTCAATCTTGAGATCGATTTATAAATACGAGCCTAAATGTGGCTTACATTTCTTCAACAAGTCCTGGGGTACGTTCACGGGCGTTTGGTTAGCGCAAGATTAGGGGAACTTTTCACTATGACAGTTGATAAAACCGCGTTTTGAAGCGCCTATCAGGGGAAATTTCATCCTGACAGGTGCAAGTGCGTGCATGAACGGGGGGTTTACGCGAGCTGTCAGATTAAAAGTCGCTCCAACGGTTTCCCCTAGGTGCATGCGTGAACGCACTCCTGAACGCCACATACCCAAATCTCAAGGTAGCCTTATACCGACTTTTGAATTACTCCCACGAAGAGAAACAGCTGGTATAAGTATAGTTTGCTTGTTTTTTTTTTAACTCTCAGTTGGTATGAAAGAAAAAGCAATCGGGGTGGTTATCGAAAGAATGGATTCCGAGAATATCTCGGGAAAATGCGCGCGCGCAAAGATAACACCGCGTCGTATATTTGCATGCTCCCACCGGCAAAGACTATAAAAATATTTATTTAGCTTTAAATCAGGTTTATGCATATTTTACTGCATGTAGGATCTGCAATTTTGGAGCGATTTGTAATGAGAATGTTCTAATTTACTCTTATGAGATGCATTACGTTCATTCACCTTGCAATGAGGTAATTTTTTTTATTTATTAGAAATATTTTACTTATTTCAGATCAGCAATTTCATTTCATCCTTTGAAGTGGGAATGTATTCACCTTAAATGGTTTCCAATCAAAATTTATGGATTTTCCCTGATTTTCATGACCAATTTTTAGGGTCATGTTCATGTACTACACAAGGGACCATTACCAATAATTTGCCAACTCTGTCTGTGCATATCTGGGGTTGTCTGCTGTCTGACCGTCTGTTTGCTTCGCTTGAACCTGTTTTTAAAACTTCTGTTAACAAGACAGTCACTCCATCCAGATATGAAATGAGCTGCTTTTTACCGCGGGAAAAATATATTATGTTCTTCCCACGAGACATTCATTAAACCACGGGTAAAACACAATGCGAAAAGCTAAATAAAGAGTGATCACCTTACTGCACCCAACCTAGTGGTAGTATCCAACCTCTCAACTAAGGCCCGTATTTATAAACAGCTCTCAAGTGTGACAGCGAGTTTGAGTTCGTATCAGAAATGTCATTTCAGTACAAAATTACCTGTCAAATCCATACTTAATATGGATCTCAATCTTGAGATCGCTTTATAAATACGAGCCTAGAAAATGTTCAGTCACGGGACCATTATCGCGAGAATTCATTGAATTATTCCAGTACATTTATTACCTACTCTGCCTACCGTCTTATCTGAAGAAAGTAAAATAAATTGTTCTTTGATATCACGTCGTGGGCTCGTGGGCGCGGTTAAGAGCAAGTCAACTTGCCGACTTTTTTATCCATTGCTCGGTATTAAGGGCCTTACAATTTTACGTGCTTTTGAAGCCAGAGATGGTCGTTGAAGTGTCGGTGACATGTTTTCTGTCTGGCTCCCATTATGGTTGTTGGCGAAGTCACGTGATCTCGGCGGCGTGAGGACAAAACCTGAAACTAGGGGTTCTGGTTTGAGAGCAAAAAGTAAAGTTACTGCCGTATACTAAGGCCGTATAGGTACGTTTATGGTTAGTCGGTCAGAATCAATGTATTCCAAAAGACCTTCAACGTAAATAGCGCTTAAGAAACTATGTATAAATTAATTGATTATACATTATAGTACCTAATATTGCCGATATTTATTATACCTTTCTTTGTTTACAGTATTGTGGACTCAACGTAGTTTCAGTATTTACATGCCCGACCTTCAATCCTGTAAAAATAAAATAACTACAAAAATTTTAACTCTTTTACGACTAACATTTCAGCAATGGGCCGGTAGAATCAATATCATTATTATGAATCCAAAAGAGCTAGCTTGCCCGCAAGCAAGATGCACTGTTTTCAATTGGTTTTGCGGTCAGCGGCGTCATAGCAGTGCGGTTTGGCGGTAGTGTGATACGCATCTATAGATAAGGGATAGTAGATACTATCGCAACCGAAGCATACAAAAGTAAAAAAAAAACATTTTATAGATCATACATACACATAGGCTTGTATTTATAATCAGCTCTCAAGAGTGACAGCGAGTTTGTGTTTGAATCAAAAATGTCATTTCAGTACAAAACGGCCTGTCAAATCCACACTTAATATTGCTCTCAAACTTGAGATCGCTTTATAAATACGAGCCATAGTCACGTCTGTATCCCTTAGGGGAAGGTAGAGCGTCAACGACCCAATACAAAGTGCGTTTTCGCCATTGCAACTGCCAAGTTTTGCTTTCTATTGATGATGAGACAATATCCTTAATCCTCGCATAGAAAACCTAGACCCATTATTGTGTTATCCAGAAACGAACTAACTACAGCTATTTATATAGCACAACTAAGCACGAAACACGAAAATGACTCCTATCCCAAGGGCATAGGCAGCTAAAAACCCGTCTAGGTCTCAAGCCCTTCAGCTCAATAGGACATGACGAATCATAAAGTGGGGCCTAAAGAAGCCATTGTAATTTAAAATGTCTGATTATGCCCATTATTATGTTAAGTAGGCTGCGTTGGCATCTCGCCTAGGAAGTGAAGTGTGTGGTCGATGTTTTAATATGAGCAAGTGGCCATAAAATTAAATTGTTCATTCACTTGTACTTGAATCTTGCTAGGGAATTTGCGGTGTATTTCGTTTTGTGATATTTTGCGATCGAGGTGTAATCAAACTTGGCGCAATATCACGGATACTAAATGTGTGATTCTCAGTGAATCTGCTGGAACTAGGTGACCATAGTATATGACTTATTTTCATTCTCATTCTGTTCAAATTTTCGTGCTGTACTGGAAGTCATAAAATAATCGAGATTGTAGCAGTGGCGTTCCTTCCCGGGTATACTGTATAGCACCCTACACAACCCCACCTAAAATGCGCCCCCAGAATTTATCCGCGGCATGCGCGATTTGTTGAATTTTATTATGTTGGCCATGGAGGTGTTGGCACTTAATTTGAACCGTATGTTCCTAGCACATAATGGGGTGTAGTGATTCGATATGAACCATTTAAACCTCTTATCTATTTCTGTATCCATTTCCCATTTCACAGATTTCACAGATGATCTCGTTTCTGTTCATTATAAGCTCTAATGAACAGGTCCAATAAAAGGTTTTACTACCGACTGCTCAACAGCCAGCAGCTGGGATACATCTCACGTATTTGCTTGCTAATGAGAGGGTAAAATTAGATGTTCTTAGCTCGTCTTCATTATTGTTTATACGACTGCTCTTTTGGTCTAGTGGTTAAGGCGTTGGACTTTCCATCTGGAGGTTGAGGGTTCGAATTTTCTGTCGATTGAGACGCGTATACAAACTAAACTACTATATGTACATACCTATGTCATTTTCTTTTAGAACAGAAAGGGGCGGTGGTAGGTTTTGATACTAAAGTTTGCACATATAATTCCATATTTATTTTGTGTCGAATTCCTGAGCGTTTGCTGCTCTGTATCATATCAGTCGATCATTTTGTTGAAAATTTGCAAAAATTGGACAGAACATTGTTTCTGCGTCAAAAATTCCATAATATTCATTCCCGTAAATTCCACAGAATTTTTTCCATATCCAGCGATTACGAAGGGTCCGAATCCGAAAGCCCTTAAAGCAAAATTTGCAGCGTGGCTTCTTAAGGAGATTTCTATCTGGGCTCGCCACTAAAGCTTAAATTCTTTACCCCTTAAGCTGTTGTTGGTTAATTAAAGTTAAGCGGATTAAGCAGGCGGTCATGTAAGCACAATCAAGATCTGGCTTGCATGTTCGCTTGTTTGTTCGTTTTGTTGGGCCGTGGGAGCCTTACAGGAAACCTGTGGATTTATGATTAAAATATCATCAGCCGATGTAAGGTTTTCAATTAAATAAGAATAAGCCTAGAGCCATTTTTTTAAGACCGGTCTTCAAGATCTTCGTGAGGTAAAGAGCTAATACGCAGGTGATGACTCTGGTGCTGCAGGCATTAAGGCTATGGTGTCCATTTCTGTCAGGTGTTGTGTAAATTAAAAATCATAGAGCTTTTTAAACCTTGTACTGACGATAAGGCCGCAATAGTCATCGCATCATTCTGTCAAATTGTATGGAAATTTAACAGCTAGAGATAACTGGGGCTGCTGGCAGCTTGACTAGGCTTTTCTATTCTTATAAACGTTTAAACTGACATCTTACATCGCATCGAACAATAAATCCAAAATATTCTGCTACTTATTCAAAATTGTATGCCTGCAAGACGAAACCATTTAAATACAGGTATCTATTTTTTATCGTTTAAAATTATGACGCATTATTAAGTTAACGGTTTATTAAATTTCCGAACCCGCCTTGGAAATAGGCGTAGTCAAATCGGGTGATATCATATGCAAAGGAATTTCCTTCTTGGTAGCCTCTAGGAGGATGGGATGGGTCACATCACCGACCATGTGGCGAGTCAAAATTAACCCCGTTCAGCCACTTTCGTTGGTTCCTAAGTTGCAGAACAAAGTTTTAATACGAAACCCTCACGGCAAGAAAAGAATAATGTAAAATTTAAAAAACCAACCAGCCAAAACATAACTACGTTCACTCACACTTCATACTTTTAATTTATTACAGAGCTTTAACCTTCAAATTAGTTACGAAAGGCGTGCGATTCGCATTTGTCGATAGCATAGCGACCTTCTCACAGAGGTAGTTATTCCGCGGGGTCGTTGACCGCCGCAGCAATGCAGATGCGTTCACATGTAGCGCTACAACCTCCCACGTGAGGCTGGTGTAGGGCACTAGCGGCGGCGGGAGCGGAAAGCGGGGTTTCAAGGCCACGTTTACAGGGTCGGTGACTGGCGCAGCAATGCAGATATGCGTTCACATGTAGCGCTAAAACCTCCCACGTGAGGCTGGTGGGCCACGAGCGGCAGCAGTAGCAGAGAGCGGGGTTTTGTGTGAGGTCGGTGTGGAGCACGAGCGGCAGTCACGCCGCGCTTGGCGAGTGGTTGTGGTGAATTACTCTTACGCATCAGTCTACAACTCATACCACGCGTTTATAAGAAGTCCGCCTACACAATGGGCTCTCGGCTAAATCCGCGGCGATCGGGAACTTTTTGTGGCGTTGAATTGGGCGCTCGTTACGTTGCGGCCACCTCACGCAACCACCAAACAACAATAACCATACTTGGGGCAGTATGAGATGGCTTTTGATAGATTATCGCCGTAATACCATGCTTAAATCCGAGGCTAAAACTCGGGTTAAAAAGCTCTGCTGCAAATGACGCATTGATTGAACTACTTTATAAAAAATATAGAATATTACAATAAAGTATTCTAATTTTAAATAGTGTTTATTTAAAGTAATTAGTCATATCATAATGCAGTTTATTTATATGTTTGTGATATTTTTAAATGGTATTTTGCTGCAAATGCTTTTAAACTTCACGTGAAATCTATATCGTATCGTATACGTTAGGTTTAATATTTCATCAGAAACTGGTGGCTTTTATTTAACACTCCAATAAATCAAAGCAAATTTATAGATTCTTGACAGATCGTAATTGATTGAAAACTAACTAATCTAATTGCTATCAATTAATGGTATACATACATAACGACGTTTGAAATATAGAGATACTTGTACATTTACATAAGGTTGTTCTAATCCGAAGGTAGTAATAATCAGAAGCCAATGTGATGTAGCCGTAGTAACTATAAACTAAAGTACATTTTATAAACTTATCGCACTACAATGATATATTCTTGCTTTTGTTGTGATGTGACGGAATGAGCAAGAAAAATAAACTATTAGTTTTTATTGTAACACAACTAATATGTCAGGTCAGAGGCCTCCTAGGCTGCTTAAAAACTCTGACACCGAGGTACTTACATTGGGCACACAACAGAAGAAGTATGCGCAGCGTTTTGCAAATCAACTAAATAGCAAATACCTTAGCTTTTGAAGTAAAATAGCCTGTTTTACAATCGAATGTTTTCCGTCGACAATCCAAGAACAAAGACGAAATCCCCTTTTGCTTCGTTAACAACATCCTTTAACTCGATAAATCTTTCTGAACATCGATTTTGCATTTACATTCTCCGATTCGGGGTCAGATTATAAACGTAAACGAACATTTTGCGGCATTTGGAGGATTTCACAAGAAATTCAATTTGGAAAATTAGGAAGTTTAGCCAGTTGAATTGAATTTGGATAATTTTGGTTTATGTAGCAATTAGGCTGGTGAAATGGCCAGTATTACTAATAGACCATTTAAGACAGTCCTTAAAAAGTTATTAGTTTGCTTTGGCTTGTTAATCAGAATGACTGTTTTTCCACTAGATGGCACGGCATTGATTCCCACCGGTATCGTCGCCGGCCTACCAAGCTGCATGTGTTTTGTATTCGTATGAAGCATGCGCTCAAATTGGAATTATTTAGTGGACGTTATCGTCGACGATATTACCTTCCTACCTAGTAGATCATGCCGTTGCCGTGCCGTCTAGTGGAAAAACAGCCAATGCATAGTGCTTTTGATTATTCCTACGGGAAAACTAATAAAGCCGCGGTTTATACCTACAGTGGCCCGAAAAACTAGACGACGGTGTTTTTCTAAAGGTACGCTGATACCAGCAAAAATTGCAGTTGTTTTACTGACTGCTCATTGCTGCAACTTTGTTCATTCATTCAGTTCAGAGAAGAACGAAAACAAGACAGACAATAGTCCGCCAAGTGAAAACTTTCAGTCTTTATTTTACTAACTTTGAATGCTGACTTTTTTGCGATAGCGCCTGGAAAAGTTTGAAAATAACAATTTTGGAAACTCAGTTTACAAAGTAAACCAATCAAAATTTTATAAATGTGTCTTAAAACTTTTTAGGTATATCTAATTTAAACTGGGCAAGCTTTTCGGGTCCCTGGATCGTTTTGTACCATTTTAAACTGATACACAAAAATACAAAAAAAAACGATTTAGTATTAATACAATGATAGACGTATTCATTTGCATATAACGTGAGTTCCATCTCCTCATAGTTCCGTGTGATGTGACACCGTGGTCTCTGAGCTGTGGGCAATTTGGAAAGAACACGACTTAATACTGGGTGTAAGGGACAGCGTACCAGAAACACATAAGGGGTTGCTCAGTCAACTAAAATAAATAGCTTTCACCGGGAAATTCTTTCAGGAAAGTTTTTTTTTTTTTGCTTTTGCATACAAATTGTCTGATCGATGTGATCATTTTGTATAGGAAAAAAAAAGAAACCATTTCCTGAAAGAATTTTCTTCTGTAAGTTGTTCAGTTTTGTTGATGAGCGACCTTTATCAGTTTCTGGTATAGGCTGTCCCTTCTATCTAATCGTCGTCTAGTCCGTATAGTATAATTTCAATAAAAAAATTTGCCGTCCTTTTCTGTTCTCTACACGGAAAAAAAAGATTTGGAAATTTCTTCGCACCAAGAGATTCTGTTGTCTTGAATCTGTGACTTACTTCAGAAACAATATTCTCTTTATCGTAAGTTGCGACTTTCGTAATAAAATTATGATATTCTTGTATATAGAATTCACTTTGGTTTTTAAGCAAAATATGTTTTATTGGATGAAATACTGCGTAGTTTTGATACAAGAAAACGTGATTTTTTTGCATCAAAACACATAATTGGTTTATCTCAATGAATTATTTAATTGATCCAAAATCATTTTAATTTTCTATCAAGTAATGAATTTTCTTCTCCGAAATACTGTATTCTTCTATTGAATTAGTAGATTTTCAAATAAGTTATTACAATTTCAGAGTAATGTTTTAAATAATTTTGGATAACACAGTTAATTCGTTTCATCTAAGATTGAAAAAATATTGAAAGTATAGAATATTGATTTGTCTGAAAATATTGCTTAGCTTTGTAAGAAATCTACTGATTTTCAATGGAACTATAAATTTATTTGCTAAACGAAACAGATTCTTTGGTAGAGATTGAGATTCTCCAGACAAAAAAGTGTTTAGTATTTATCTAAAACATTTTTTTTTTAATGCAATAAAATATTCTCTTGAATAAAGCCCAATTTTGTTTTACCTAAGAATACACTTATATTAATTTACTGTTATGATTTTTTTATGTGAAATAGGCCATAACTTTGTTTGAAAAAAGCGGAAGTTTCAAATTAAATTGAATTATTTTCATCTAAGAATATCGATTGTTTTGATTAAAACGAATAAGTTTTTTCATTGCAAGAAAATGAGGTTTTTATATGGAACTCTTGCATTTCCGTCCGAAACTATAGATGGTTGCTCATAACATCAGTGTTGCCAGAGAGTGGTCTGTGGCGCAACATTGGGGGTTTTCCTAATGAATCGTTCACAAATCATATTGGCGTAATTTTATCGTGATTTATTCGATTATACCTCTGATTATACGCAGACTTTTGAATATATTTGCTTGAAACTAAATTAGATAAATATTATAAACCAAATCAAGTGCACTACAGTGTACTAACATAAAAATAAAAATTTGTGCCAAGTTAGGAGTTCAGTAGAAAGGATCTAAGGCCATTTTCACACTTGACGCTCAACGCGGCGTAGCGCGGTGAGGCGGAGCTGTATCGTTCTTTGTAAGGACATCGGTTTGTATGGAAAAAACGCGGGGTATGGCACACTTGCACCGCGCCTACGCGCGGAGTGAAAACAATGGAACCATAGACAATACGCCGCGTTGCGCGTATAGTGTGATAATGGGGTAAAACACAATACAATTAAACTTTAATGCAAAAATAACACACATCACACAAAATGTATCTATACTTAACACGCGAAAAAACACCTAAACAACAATGAAAAAATAATAGAAACCATTGTATCTATACTAAACACGCGAAAATATATATTTTTATGAAAAAAAATTGTGGCGTAACTTTTTTCTTCAAAACGTAACTTTTGAGATAGTGTATACGGCGAAGATACTATAATATTTCATCTTAAGATACCTGGATATAATATCTTAAGGTATCACACACGGTTAAGATACGATAATATATCCGCTCGAATCATTCTCTCACAGGCTTTACTAGAGGTCGCACGTATATTCCTCCACTGAATCTATATCTAATATGAATAATTCGACCATACTATTAGATTTATTATGTCCCACATCGATACACTGATTTTATCGATTATATTGTCTGAGATCATTCTGAGATATTGATATCGATTATTTTGATTAAATCGTTAGTATCGATAGATAATCGATAACATGAATTATTTATGGTCAAGGGTACAGATTAATTGATAATCGGTTATTGGGCAATACTTACCTACACTACAAATAATACGTACATACATAAAATCACGCCTTTATCCCTAATGGGGTAGGCAGAGCAAAAACGACCCAAACAAAGATCGTTCCGTTTCGCCACGTCTAACAAGTTTTCAGATGGTTTGCAAGTGCTTCGCTCTTGTGAGCTTAGCTGGTTTGGATCGGAAAGGAATCCAACTCTTTAAGAGAAGCCGGTTAGGCATAATCTCCGCAGAGTGGTCCTCCCCGCAAGGGGGCCTTTCCCACGTGTATCCCTGTCGAGATAAAGCAATGTCTAGTGTTTAAGGCACTTAGTAAGCCTTAGTGATGAAAGCAAGAAAAACGAAACGCATCGGTTCATCGTTTGTTGACAACTGTTTCGTCTTCACTGACTCATCAGATATGGAATTTTCCCGTATGACAGTTAATTTGCAAGTGCTTCGCTCTTGTGTGCTTAACTTGCACTTGCAAACCAACTGTCATACGGGCAAATTCCGTATCTGATGAGTCAGTGAAGACGAAACAGTTGTCAACAAACGACGAACCGATGCGTTTCGTTTTTCTTGCTTTTATCACAAAGGCTTAAGTGCCTTAAACACTAGTTTTCAGATGATTACTTAAATTGCAATACACTGAAATCCTCGAATTCCTTAAGCTGATTTTTACAGCATGCCCAGGAGGAGATGGAGCTGGCACATTCTATGTTTTTCTATCACTTGCAGACAGTATAGAAGTCTACAAAGAAAACACTCTGTATAAAGCGCTTACGATATATTTAGTATCTTAAGATGGCATGTTAATATATATTTCGTATCTTAAGATGACATCTTCGGTATCTTAAGATAAAACGCCCATATCGCTCGGTATCTTAAGATACTGTAATATGAAAATATATATTATCTTAGCCGTGTGTGATAGTTCATACAAACTGTAGGTGAGCGATATTTTATCTTAAGATACCCCATTATCACACTATACGCGCAACGCGGCGTATTGTCTATGGTTCCATTGTTTTCACTCCGCGCGTAGGCGCGGTGCAAGTGTGCCATACCCCGCGTTTTTTTATACAAACCGATGTACTTACAAAGAACGATACAGCTCCGCCTCACCGCGCTACGCCGCGTTGAGCGTCAAGTGTGAAAATGGCCATAAAATATTATAGTATCTTCGCCGTGTGTGACGCCCTTAAAGGCCTATTTACACGCTATTAGTGTTTAGTAGAGTAATTTAGTACAACTTGAAAGGCAAGTGCTTTAGTGCTTTAGTGCGCTGCGAGTGAACGTTTACATGCTTCTAGTAGAGTATCATTTCGACGCCACAATGAACGCGCAACGACGTCGCCAAATACGCGCTATTCTACGGAAAATGCTAATTATAGTAATGGAGCAAATAGAAGACGACATTTTATACGAAATATTAATACAAATAATTAATAAAAATTTAAAAGTTGTATCTTCCGACCATTTAGCCATTTTTAAAACACACGCGTTTCACGTCACTTGTGCACTCTACTAAAGATTTTACTAAATTACGTGTTTACACTCAACCAGTGAAGCGCCGAGTGACGCGCGAGGGGTGCGCGGGGGTTGCACGGGCGCGGGAGGGGTATCACTTGAAACAAAAATAGAAAGCGATTCTATTTGATTCAACTTGAAAGACAACTAAAGAGCTACTAAAGCGAGTATAACTGTACTAAAGCTAGTAACGTTTACACGTTTCAATTAAAGCACCCTACTAAAGCACTCTACTAAACACTAATAGCGTGTAAATCGGCCTTTAGTAACTTTTGAACATACGGCGCTGGCAACACTGACGCACGACGCACGTCACGTCGCCCGCGCCCGCGCAAGCTGTCATTGTTTTCTTTTGCTCGTTGGTTTTGTTTTAGCTTTGCCATAAAAATAAGGTACCTATCTTAATTTATATGGTATTATCTCGTGTTGCTGGCGGAGTGATTCAATTAATGTGGATTCAATCAACTAAAGTTCAATGTTGCACCCATGATGGAGCAGCTTCTACGGCAATGGGAAGTTTCTGAAGAAACCATTGCTGCGTTTATTGGTAAGTGCCAGATTTGGTTACCTACAATGTATTGCCCTCTTAAGTGCACCCTTATCGGATAGGTGTAATTGTAAGGATGGGCTGATTAACGCAGTCAGGCGAGTTGCGCCAATTTGCGTGATTGGCCGGCTTTCTCTGCCATCCCAGCTCCTCCAAGCAGTACAGTAAGTAGCCCCCGCAGGTTGCTGACGACTTCCAGGTGTGTCCTTGGGTCTCCAAGATGTTTGGCCCTGTATACTGCTACCTCACTGCACTTCAGGAATGGGGGCAGCTGTCTCTTCGGTCCTCATGCACGCTCGGCACAGAGAACTGTCGGTGATCCCTATGGTGAAAAGGTGTTTATAAAAGTAGCCATGTCCAGTGATGACTACTGAGTCTCCCGAGTTTCAGGAGCTTTCACCACTACTTCTTTCACTCCCTTTTGTGCTCTTTATCACTAGGCACCTGAATAGGTATATTTACAGATGTAAGGAATGTCCGGGGCGTGGCATGGTCCCCCAAACACCCTTCGCCCTGCTATCAGATGTACTTGTTCCTTAAGCCAACACAAATAATTGTTTTGCTCGTTTCCGCAAGAGTTCAATAAAGAACCATATTTTGTCACTGATTCAAAACTTTTTTTTTTTTTCAGATAATGGCATAAATATCACTCAACTAAAATATCTAAATGAGAATGAAGTTTATCTTAAAGAGCTTTGTCCAACTTTGGGTCCAAGAATCAAACTAAAAGCGAACATCGCAGCCTACTTGGATGCGCAGGTATGAGGAAATTTGAAACCATAAGAAATACATGGAAATTTTGAAACTATAGTGAGACAAGGATGTGATAAAGAAAGTGATAAAGAAACTAGGTCCACTCGTCTTGATAAGTGTTTTTAAATATAAATCCAAACATTCGGATTAAAAAAGAATTTCTAATTCGGTAAATACTCAGAAAAATGTCCCATTAACATTAGCAATTAAGTGTCAATTGCAGAGCTGTTATAGGTTTATTATAAATGGTAGAGGTTTGCAGAATTGTATTGATATTGATAATTTACTGTATTAAATAGTGTGAACCATGCTGTTTGCCATTTTTTGTTGCAAATTATTATAATTACTTCTTTATTTATTTATTTAACAATTTATTGTACACAAGAACTTACATAAAAACAGGACATAAAAACAAGGACTGCTGCACCTACAGAAGTGATTATTTTTAATGATACGCGGATAAAACGTGCACAAAATTAAATATATATTAGGTAATAATAATTACTATACTACTACTAAATACTTCTAAATATTCTTTGTATTTTGTTTGTACATAATAATTATCTAATAGATGGAAGTAAAAATTTAAAGGCTTACAAACTTTGTAATTTTTGAATTTTGGTTACGTCTATCTTTTTGGCTACTTTGAGTGTCACAAACTTTTTGATGCTGACTGTACACAAATCTAGTTATTATACTGATTTCATCAAAACCTGCCACACATACCTACATCCATTTGAAACTGTGATTTAGTACTTTTCAATGGGAACTTAACTAAGTGCTTACTGCTATTTGGCTGCTTGATCTGTCATCTACTTTTGATGGTGATTGTGCCATAAGTAATGTTATTGTTAGCATTAAACTTAAGGTTTTTCTTTACTTTGTTCTAAAGTCAAATAAAATAGATGAGTAAAATTATTTGCTTGTTTTGATTAACTTGTATTGTTATTTCGGTCGCATATTTTAACTTGCGTAATTTGTGACTGCGCTGCATTCAGTTTTATCCCAAATTATCAGTTGTCTTGCAGTCATATACCTACTAAAAATTACCGAACTGAAAATCTGCGCCCGAAATAACGCTCGTCTGGCCGCTTAGCCGCAAAGGTTACTTACCATTTTATTTAATTAGGTACGTTACATAATGTGACTTAAAATCTTTGTAAGTCAGGTGCTGTCTCTTTAATATACAGGTATAAGAAAAGGTGTAACATACTTTAAGGTGGTATTTCTATTATTAGGTACATTCAACACCTTATATTCTACCATTTTGTTTGAAATCTTTCCATGCAGTAAACTGATAAGTTTGTATGCCTGAAATGATTTCAATAAAATTGTAGATCAAAAGTTGGTTAGTGTACCTAATGATAGAAAGACCGCCTTAAAGTATTGCTACACCTTAGATCAACCCTGTAAAGGGTGCCTCCAAAATATATGCCGGGACTGCAATCGGTGGTTCTACTCGTGAAACTGAACAACTTTCCCCAAAGAACCCAAATCGAATTCTCAAAACACATTTTGGACTTTGTATGGAGATCGGTCGGCTGATTGGCCAAATCACCATACAAAGTCCAAATTTTTTTTTTGAGAATTCGATATGGGTTCCTTGGGGAAAGTTGTTCAGTTTCATGAGTAGAACCACCGATTGCAGTTCCGGCATATATTTTGGAAGCACCCTATATACTGAAAAGAAAGCACCTGACTTTCTTACAAGGAAGTAAAAGTCTCTCCTCAAGAATATGATTTTCTTACTTGAAACTACCACAATTTTTGGAGGAAAGTACCAGTCTTGCCTCAAGAATATGATTTTCTTAATTGAAGCTGTCAAAGTCTTCGAATAAGTTAATATTTCCATTCTTTCAAAAAAACGAAATTTCGTCTAAGACTATTATTTTCTTTGTTAAAACAGTACCACTTTTTCAAATAACTTTGTATTTTCTTTGTCCAAAGAAAACTTAAATCTCATGTCAATATTGCAATTTTCTTACTTGAAATATACTAACATTTTACGATAAATTAACGGTTTTATCCGGATAAGACAACCTTAATCTAAAGAAGTAAGCTATTCTTTCGGACGAAGAAAACAAACAACAATTTGAAAATACTTTACTCTTCTTCCAATATGATATAATTTTTAACCAAACCAATATAATTCTTACGTTAAAGTGATCGCATTTACTGCAAGAAATGTATTTGTTCGCACCAAGACTTTCTTTTTTACTTCAAAAGACATGTTCTTAACTTAAAAGATTATCATTGTTGGTTTAATATATCTACTAATCATATCAAAAATATGAGATCTTCTTAGAAGATTTTTGAGGTATCATTCAAGAAAACCGAATACTTAGCTGAAAAAATATATTTTTAAGTGAATGTTACAGGCTGTTTCTTTACTAAGAAATATTACTTTATTTAGACAGTATATTTTCTTGGATTGACAAGAAAACTATTATTTTAATTGAAAAAAATATTTCATGGTGCATATATGAAACAATATTTTCTTGGATGAAAGAATTTTTTTTTACCGTGTGTGTGCGTAACTACAAGTTTACTATGACGAACTCACGCATACTAAGGCTTTAGTGTAGGTACGTATATTAACTTACACAAGTATGGCTTAACTGCAGTCGTGAGTTAAATAACTGTACGAAGATCACAGGGAAGAACAACCGTTTCAGGTTCACCAAATACTACGACCCAGAAGCGCTGTTCAACGTGCGTTTCCTGATGTGCCGCGTGCCCATGGAGCGAATGCATTTAGCAGTGGATCGCGTCTTCACAGCTGATCAGGACTGCCGCATCTTCCCCAAGCCAGCTAAGAAGATACCCACGGCCCAGACGATTACCAAGTCAGTAAAATGACACTTAGCTTTGCTGAACTTAGTCTTTCTTAGCATATCTTGGAGCGTATGCATGCAGCAGTGGACAGCGTCTGCACACTCAATCAGTACTGCCGAATCTTCCCCAAGCCAGCTAAGAATATACCCAAGGTCCAGCAGATTACCAATTCAGTAAAATTGATGGGACTCTTTGCTAAACTTAGTCATTCTTAGCGTATCTTGATCCATTGTTTAACTTCAGCCGATTTATTTTGTTTTTTGCTTGCGTGCGTTAGGGAATAGTAACAATGAAGCAACACAAAAAAAATATATAATAATATTACGTTTTTGGACTAGCTAGGATGAAAATAGATTTACCGTGGTTTACCATTTTTGGGTGAGTGTCAGATTTCGATGCAGTAACATACATCACAATCACGGAGCGACTGAAAACCACGGTAAATTTCCCGTTTTTAATAAATCTAGTATAGAAATCTAGTATAGGTCTGCTGTAAGAAATTTCTTTTTAGAAATAAGCAGTGCCTGTTGTGTCGTAATTCCTATGTAATTGTTCTGTGTATGTTCATGTGTACAATAAACTGTTAAATAAATAAATAAATAGAATAAAGGTCAATTCATTGCGAGACATTGCCTTACACTTATACACATTTTTGACGTAATTTTTTTTAAATTAAATGTATTTTGTTTGTGTTACTTCATCGTTACTAAATAATCCCCTAAGCAATTACAAAAACATTCTACCTTTATATTGAACGAGCTTTGATTATACACCTTCTTTCTTACAGATTCTACAACCCTCTTGTGAAGGAGAATGAAGAGCAGCGTTCGGCTGTAGAGCACATAGTGTCCAAGACATCTGGCAAGACTCCCTACATTGTCTTTGGACCTCCGGGCACGGGCAAGACCATGACCATCGTTGAAGCTATCATACAGGTTAAGTGTATAATTGGAGATGTAGGGGACGATGTCCCGGAAACTGATAGGGGGGTATACTCAGTCAACGAAACGCAACAAATTTATTAATTCGAAATACTTTTTTTTATTGTCTGAAAGAATTTCTCCGTGAAAGTTGTTCAGTTTGGAAGCTGTCCCATACACCCCGTGTAGAGCATTTTTAGAAAAAGTTTGTAATCTCATTCTAGATAATTGCTGTCCATTTTCTGCTGTCCAATAAACTCTAAAAATAGAACTTGGTTTTGAATTAACTAATATAAATTATAAACTCCACAGATAGTGGTGAAGAATCCGAAATACCGTGTCTTGGTGTGCACTGATTCCAATATGGCGGCCGACCACATCGCGCTGATGCTGCTCAGATACAACAAACAGCTCAACATCCATAGGTTCATATTGCGAGCCAATTCGGAGAACCGCGAATGGTAAACCATTCTCGTCTTTTCTATAATTTTTTGTCACATACGAACACTTTTTTTTTTACTTATCTATGGACTACCTTAATACAGCGCCACATAGCGATTGACAGGAACTTATTCCGCTGGTGATGATAATGATCTGTTTCAGGAGCATAATGCCCCCTGAACTGATCCCGGTGTCGAACGGGTCGAGCCGAGAAAACTTCAGCTCTTTGGACAACGACTATCTCTCCATGTTCCGGATTGTCGTCACCACACTGCTGCACTCCGCTAAATATGGATCGTAAGATAATTGCATCTCTCATTAGGTGGCAGGGGATAGGAATGGGATTGCATTGCCGGGTCCCGAATATCAGAAAATAGTACATTGTGCATCGAGAGGAGAACTTTACCATCGAGGTTGTAGTTTGGGGCCCGAAGCGCTGCTGAGAACGCTCGCGATATAAGTTCATATACCTCGATCAGTAATGTGGAATGCCGCGCTCGCTGCGCTGTCTGTAAAAAACAGTCGAACTTTTGTCGTCGGCACATAAAAAAAACAGGAATAAATCCATCGTTTCCACAGGGACCGGAGCCAGCAGAAGTGCAAGCTGGCGATGAGCCACCTGTTCATTGACGAGGCCGCGCAGGCGCTGGAGCCGGCGGCGCTGGTGCCGGTCAGCAGCCTGCTGGCACCCGCCGGACAACTCGTGCTGTCCGGTGACCCCAAACAGCTGGGGCCCGTTTGCATATCCAAGGAGGCCAAGAAAAGAGGGCTTGGTACGTTGATTGTCAAAGCACACACATTCATACGCGTGAGCGCACACACACACACACACATACACACGCACACGCACACACACAAACAAACAAACGTACCCTCAAACACACACACACACACACACACACACGCACACACAAACACACAAACAAAGGTACCCTCACCGAACACACACACACACACACTCACACACACAAACACACACATTCGCAATCAATCAAACAAACACACATACACACACACACACATTTTCACAAAATATTTACGTAAACTGTTTATGTTTTCAGGTGTGTCTCTTCTAGAGCGTTTGTATTTAACATACAGTGACATATACGATGACAACCCAAACTACATTACCACCCTCGTGCAAAACTACCGCTCCGATCCGGACATTTTGAAAATACCCAACGAACTTTTTTACCACGAAAAGCCTTTACAAGTAAGTTCCTGGTAATGAATTTAGTTGAGTCTCATTCTCCTTCGTTACTTCTTATTTTTTTAAGATCATTTAAAAAAAATAGTGCAAATTTGGTATAAGTGTTAGGTTGTGTTCTGCTGGGTTCTGTGAGTTCATGAAACTGAATAAAAATTTCTAGTAATAACTGAAAAACTTGTTACTTTATCGATACTAAATCATCCCCCAAAAAGCAGAACCCTGTTACTGAAACATCTTCTAAGAATTAACATCCTGTTACTAAATCATCCCCTAAGGATTAACACCCTGTTACTAAATCATCCCCTAAAGATTAACAACCTGTTAATAAAATCATCTAAAGATTAACACCCTGTTACTTAATCATCCCCTAAGAAATAACACCCTGTTTATTTTTTTCCCTCCCAGCCCAGAGCCAAGCCTGATCCCTTGAGCAAAGTGAGCATCCTGGGGGAGCCAAGGGGCGAGCGCGCCGTGGTCTTCCACTCCGTCAACTCCAGGGAACAGCGGATGGGCAATGCTCCTAGGTAAGAGATAGTGGAACATCCATCCCGGGGTCAAACCTGATCAGTTGAGCAAAGTGAGCATCCTGGGAGAACCGCGGGGCGCGCGCGCCGTGGTGTTTCCAACTCCAGGGAACAGCAGATTGGCAAAGCTTCTAGGTTAGATTGAATAGTGAATCATCATACCAAAACACTCCTATATGTTCAATATGGTATGAAAAAAAATTGGTCTTTCCATACAAAATGACGCTTTTGTGAAAGATACTTTCGTGTAGCTGGTCCTAAATTTTTTGGCCGTGTAGCCGATAGATGGCGCCACAACAAGAAACACAAGTTCTGAAACGTGGCGATTGACAGATATACAAGTTCCAAACACGCCCGGTTGGATTTCGGTGCCCTGGTTACATCTGAACAGCTAGGGATAAAGGCCCCTTTTTAATTTGACAGTGAGTTCTGTTTGCAGTTATTTTAACGAGAAAGAGCTGCAGATGTTGCAGCGCTACACGCACGCGCTGATCGAGGATCACGGCGTCGCTCACAACGACATCGGCATCATGTCGCCTTACATCAGACAGGTACATCTTTACAGCACATGCATAATATACATATTTCTTTATTTTTTATAAAGTCACTAACTTTTGCCCGCGGCTTTGTTCGTAACAAATTTTAGGTTCTGCATATGTGCTAACTACAGCTCCATCTGGAATAACCCTCAAAATTTGTCAGACGTGGCGGAACGACCTTTGTGTGGGTCGTTTACGCTCTGCCTACCCCATTAGGGATAAAGGCGTGATTATATGTATGTATAAGTGCTAACTTTAAATCAAAATTTCACTTTTATCTACAGGGATTGATTTTGTCCCTCGCGTCCCATGTTATGTCCCTCTCATCCGTCTCTTCCTTGACAATCCTTCGACCTTCGTTAAACTTGTGAGTCGCGCACCTCGCGTCTTTCGCTTTAGAATCAAGAGATAATTTTAATAAAACAAAAATATCTACTGGTTAATCATTAAAAATATTGGCAGGTGTACAAAATCCGCGACTGGCTGAAGCAGAACCAGTATGAAGGCGTGGAGGTCGGCACCGTGGAGTCGTTCCAGGGGAAAGAGAAGCGAGCCATCCTGGTCTCCACCGTGCGAGCCAACTGCCGCCTGCTGGACTACGACGCCAAGTACAAACTGGGCTTCTTAGTGGATGACAAGGTTAGTTTAGGGCCAGTTTGCCAGGTTGTGATGATGATGATGATGTTTCGTAGTTGCTAGAAAAGTTTTAGGTAAGCCTGTGCGGTCGCGCTTAATTTTATACCTACTAACTTTCCGGTCCGCGTTTTCACACGAGTTTTTTTTTTTGAATTTTTTGTAAAAAATATTGCTTATGCAGCTCCCATACATACTATACAGGGTATAAAAGAAAGTTCAGCGTTCCTTTAAACCACGTAATGTATTAGTGATATACAACACAATACACACATTAAATAAAATAAATATTTTTTTTTATTTCTTTTTATTTGTGTATTATGTTGTAGGTACCTATATCACTAATACATTACGTGGTTTGAAGGAACGTAGTACTTTTTTTACATCCTGTATATTTTCCTGCCGATATTAATAAAACAACTTCATTTACAGAGGTTCAACGTGGCGCTGACCCGGGCCAAAGCCAAGCTGATCATAATCGGGAACGCCACGTGCCTCACTAAGGACATAAAATGGCGTAAATACATGGACTTTTGCAAGGAAAATGGCTGCTATTTAGGCCAACAAACCGAGCAGTTGGAGCGCACCTCTCACTTGTTAACTGAAGTGGCTCGCACCAGGTTCGATACTTGCCGCCTCACTGAGGCTCTCGCCGCCGCCTACAAGGCGTTTGAAAGCAAACAGAAAAACAAATATTTAGTAGGCTAGATGTTTTTGGTAACAAATATTTTTGCGGTGTGTTCTATTCATGAATGAAACAGCATGATGTCAAAATATATGAAAATAAATGTAACTCCAAACACCAGACTGATTTTAGTCTTATCTAGAAAATCTAGAAGTCTTGGTATGTGTTCATTGCTGCCGATTCAGTTGCACACACGCCTTAACTTATTTAAGTTTGGTTCTGTCACTTTCTAAAATTTGAATAAAACAGAGACAGCAACACAACATCTGATTATAAACCTGTCAAACTGACGTTACTCGTCTTAATTAAGATGGCATGTTGGATGGTGTCGCCTTATTTTAGGCGTTATACGTCAATTTGACAGGTTTATAATCAGATGTTGTGTTGCTGTCTCTATTTTATTCAAATTTTAGAAAGTGACAGAACCAAACTTAAATAAGTTAAGGCGTGTGTGCAACCGCGATGTGTAAAATATTTCAGTTTCATGTGTAGACCACACCCTTCCAATTTTTTTTACAGTATTTGTACCGCATTTATAATACATTAGTCCCCCGTTTTGCATGTTTTAATTTTGTTTTTGCGGCCAAATATGACAGTTGACCAAAGACAAATCTTTAGATCGCATAAACTACTTATATTATAGGTATAACAAAATCATAATTCGATTGCACTTACAATAGTATAATCCTATAAGTAGTTCCATGAGTATAATTAATAATAATCATAATAATGTAATAATTATGCACGTCCATTTTGTTGGGAAATAATAATACTTGGGTGCTTTTATACATTAATCTTTGTAAGTTTAGAATAAGATAATATTGACATTCCCATATTTTTTTTGTGTAAATCGTAGTTGGTATATAAGTATTTTTTTAATTTTTTTTTTAAATCAATTTTGATTTCATACAATTTTTCAGAAAATGATAATTATGTTGTAAGTAATTCAATTTAAATAATCTTGATAGTATTATGAAATGAGATGAATGTTACATACAAATAACTAATAAAATTAGTCTGTGATGGATGATAATACCTATATTTCCAAATAATTTATATTATATTTCCAAAATTAATCACTTATATTTTCTTATTATATACTACGCCTTTTATATTTTCTTTTTATTTATTTCTTTCTTCTTAATCAAAAGTTACTAGATTTTATATTTACATTTTAACTACCTACGTCTTCTTTCTTTTTCTGTATTTTGTTACATAAAATTAAACGTTAACCCAATATTTTTTAATGATTTAGTTATTAAGTACTATAGAATAGTTAAGAACTTAGTTATTAAAAGTAGAACTGATGTAAGAAAAAGTATAATAAGATATATTTTTGAGACAATCCTAAATTTTTAAATGAGATCAATAAATTTTTATAAAACATAAGTTATTAGTTTTATTAGTGTAATTCCTCGTAGCATATTATATTCCTTCATGTACTAGTTAGGTACATTAGTATTATTCTCTATTCTTATGGTACAGTTCCCGGTAAACATCCTGACTTGACTGCACAAAAACGTCTAAAAGAAATAAGAAAAAAAGTCTTAAAGAAATAAGAGTGAATTTTAGATTCGCAAAGTTTCCCCCACTGCGCCATTTCAAGGCGTTGTTGTTTGCCGGAAACTTTAAAGAGTAATCAATCAACCGCCATTGGCAGCGATTCTGTTGTAAACACAACACAACTCAACTTAGTTTGGTCCTGTCACTGGTAGCAATTTGTAGTTGCAAAAATCACGACTTAACTAAATAAGTCTATACCTGTCTTTTTCTATCATGAGAGAACAAAAAGGGACGGCAACAATTTTAGGATTTAGTTACGTCATGTTCTCCACGAATCAATTCTATCAATTAAAAAATTAAATTAAATTCTTAAATTAATCAATTCTAAAATTTGAATAAATACAAAAGCTGGTTATAATCCTGTCAAGTGACTGGCAAGTTAGATGGTGTCGTCTTATTTTAGGCTTTATACGTCACTGGGCCCGATTCGTAACCATTCAAATCTCTCATCTCAATCTCAACTAAAATTATTGCCATCCCGTTCTGTTCTCTCATGATAGAAAGTGACAGGTATGGACTTATATTAGTTAAGTTGCGTATTTTGCAACCACGAATTGCTACCACTTTGACTGAATTATAATTAGCTGTTGTATTTCTGTCTCTATTTTATTCAAATTTTAGAAAGTGACAGCACCAAACTAAGAGTGCAACAGAATCGGCTAGTTAGTTAATCTGTAGTTCGTTAAACTCTAGTTAGTTTAAACGCTGTTGATTTCTCTGTACTAGGTATTAATCTGTGATGATATTTTGTTGCAGTTGCAGGATAAAAAAACATAGAATGTGCCAGCTGCATCTCCTCCCGGGCATGCTGTAAAAACCAGCTAAGGGATTTGAGGGTTTCAATATAAAGTAATTTAGGCGATGGGCTGACAACCCACTACAGCAATATACAGATCTATCTTAAACAACCCTCAAAACTTGTCAGACGTGACGAAACGACCTTTGTTTAGGTTTTTTACGCTCTGCTTACCCCATTAGGGATAACGGCGTGATTACATGTATGTATGTAACATAAAGGGTATATATGCATAGTGAAATGTGTGAATCTACCCATGAAAATGAACAACTTTCCCTAAGAAACATATGTCGAAATACGAAAATATAATTTTGACTTCCCATGCGCTATCAGCTGATGCATTTCGTATGGAAGGTCAAAATATTTTTTGTACGTATGTTCCTTAGGGAAAGTTGTTCAGTTTCATGGGTAGATTCACACCTTTCTCGATGCATTATTCCCTTTCTGTTACACGTTGTATAAGTTTGATGAGTAGGTACGTGTATGTGAGAGTTTACGTGGCCCTCTCCAAAAAACTCGGATAGAATTGATCGTCAGGTTAATCACAATATCCGAGAGAAAAAGACGTGCGTAATGGAAATAAAGTTTTATTACAGAATATCAAATTTAATATAAAAAAAAACAATGATGATTATGTTAATCATCTAGCCTAGCCAATCTAAGTTTATTAAATCGGTCAGATAACAATTGCAGTTCCAGGTCATCCGAATCGTGTCCGAAGTATGTCCCGTATTCCCTGCACTGCTGCATGTACGTGCGCCACTTGGCGTCCCTCTGCAGACACAGCGGGTTGCCTATCACCACCGCCTTCGCCTTAGCGCGGGTTAGAGCCACGTTGAAGCGCTGCGAAAAAATACCAATAATAACACTGTTTTGCATTCCAACAAAACAGATATTATATGTAGAATGAAACACAAGTGTTGTTAGTTGAAGAAGCTGTCGTGATTCTCAATTTGAGTGTCTTTTTAATAAGGAAAATGGACCATACCTTGCATATCCGGTAATAGTTTAAGCTATTCTTACTCGCCAGCTGGCGCCACTATCAACATGTGGCGCGTTGTGTCGACTTCCGTCGAACTGTCATAGCGTCTTCACTCACCAGCAAGACCTTGCTGCAACACTTGTGTTTCATTCTACATATAATATCTGTTTTGTTGGAATGCAAAACAGTGTTATTATATGCCTTCATGAAACACAAGTGTTGTTAGTTGAAGACGTGTTTGTTATCTGCTGGTGCACAAACGCTATGTGAATGATGATTATTTATTACAATTGTTAAATTAGAATAGAATAACAATTAGATAAATTGAAAACTTGATGAAAAGTTACGGTTAACTAAAATAACCCTATATCTAATTAAAATACTTATTCACACAGTCAATTTTAATTTACACTATGCTGTGTAACAGAGTAAAATATATTGATTTATATTGATAGAAAGAAATATTTACTTTCAAAAACTAGAAACCCACACTTATTTGTAGGGTTTATGTCTAAAAGATTTAATCTTTTAATTTACTAATCAATAAATTATCTTCTTATAAGTCAATTTATACTTATTGTCAAGGTACTGAGCATTAATAACTAGCTCTTATTGAGATTTTTAATTTGTCAAGTCCTAAAATAATTTAAATTATCTCAACATAATACTTATCAGCAATTGATAAGATAAGTTACCACTGTGAATTAATATTTAAATTTTATTAAGGAACAAAATAGATGGGGTAGGTATCAAATTACTGAATACATAAATAACGAATTGATTTCATTGAACTTGCAAATTAAAATCAATTTTGATATTACATGAAGGTACTTTTTCCCCTTCTTTCTGTGTATTCAGGATTTATAGGCAGCCTAATAACTTTTGTGCCGTAACAGTTTGTTTTCAGACCAAATTTACTTTTAAATTTGTTTAATTTTGATGAAACATTGTGGCATTAAGGTGGTGTTGTGAACGACACCTATTAATTTGACCCTTCCTCGATAGGAATTTAGAACCCGATTGTATGTGAGCTTGTTATCAGTATTAAGTTCAGTATTAACCTAGTATAAAATGTTTACAGGATAATAATACCATCTTCCTGTCACAAAACTCAACATGAGGCTGACTATTAGCCAAATGACTTCATTTAATATCCTTGTCAATAATAACAGTAACAGGATTAAGTATACCAGGATTCACCAAGTACATTATTAGGCTTTATTAATGAGGTACAACAAGGAACCTGTGGTTGTATAGCATAACTAGGTATGTATACTATAACCAAGCTCGTCCAGCCAATATAATCATGCTAAGTATGGGACTAGTTATTATTCTGTGGTATGGGATGACCAAATTATAACCGTTAAGGTTTATAATTTTCCACGCACACTAGGTACATCAGATGTGTATGTGTACAACCTGGTTAGCACGCACAGCGTTAACTCCAGGCTATTATAGTAGTACCTAGACAACAAAAACAATGGAACTCCCGCAGATCACTTGATGATCAATATGACCATTCAATATTATCTTCCAACCTTCCGCAGGTCGTCTTTAATGGCTAGTGTTGTATCGTAGGTCTTTCTGAGACTCTTAACTATCTACCAACCTTCCGCAGGTCGTCTTTAATGGTTAGTGATGTAACGAAGGTCTTTCTGAGACTCTTACTATCATCAAACCTTCAGCAGGTCGTCTTTAATATTTAGTGATGTATTGCAGGTCTTTTTGAGACCCTTCCTATCTAGTTACTAGATAGTACTAAGTTCTAGTATAATAAAGCCTTCGGGAGATTTTTAAATTGTATTCAGACCCGTCGCAGGTCTTTCTTGTCTAGTATTTAGGTATTGTAGACTTGGCTAGTAACTATAATAAAATAAGATCTTTTGCAGATCCTTTACTGACACGTTTCCTGAAAACTGTCATTATTAGAGAATTACACTCCTCAGAGAGTGCCAATATTCATATCTATGTTGCTCTTTTGAGTCAGCGTATGAATTGTAGTAGGAAATACAGAGTCTTACAGAGAATCTTATCCCAGTAACGGCAGGTTGCGCCGAAGAGGCCGTACTCCGTGTACAATATTAATTGTCGAGGACGATTTTACGTACATCGTTTAAAGATGGCAATGTAAAGCGGGCAGAGGGGCCTAACGCCCCTTACCCCCCCCCCCTTTTTCCAAAAGAAAATCGCGTCCGTAGCTAGGGGGCACCGGGGACATTGGAATGAAACCGGCCTCATACAGGTACGATCTGGTTTTCCTTTCAAAACCTCCCGGAGGTTGTAGGCTGGTAGTGTTAGCTAGAACTACTACCAATCCTTTGCCCATTACATCATATAGGGATACCTAGTAATAATTGGGCCATTACCTGTTATGACAAGCGTCAGGCTGTGTCAAAACTTGGATTGTGCATTTCCTGTCATGACAAGCGTCAGGCTGTGTCAAAACTTGGATCCTGTTATGACAAGCGTTAGGCTGTGTCAAAACGTGGATCATCTTAATTCATCTTAGCTCTTAGGTTCAAATTAGTTCAAGCTGAAATATTAGATCTGGTCCTATAAAGACAGCTGTATTGCATTGTCACATATATTATAATATGAGGTATATAGACCACATACCAAGTCCAAATTTGGTATGTGGTCTATATACCTCATATTATAATATATGTGAAATGCAATACAGCTGTCTTTATAGGACCAGATCTAATATTTCAGCTTGAAATAATTTGAACTGTGAACTTTACATAATGTCAGAATACTGAAAGCTTTCAAAGCCTGAGTATTTAAAAACCTTCCTAAGAACATTTCTTAAGGAGAAGATTTATTACAATAAATAAATCTTAGCACATGGGATTATATTAGGTTTCTACAACCCAATTAAAACTACTGTAAAGAATATCATGTGCAAATAAGAGATAAAATAAATGGTTTTCTCTTTGAATTGTTTAAATTAAATTTTAACACTGATTTGTTTTAGCAATAAGTTTACTTGTTGTGTTGTTATTTTATGTTGGTGTAGAGGACATAATTAGATCATGTGAGAAAAAACTTTAAAACAATGAAGCAGCAATGTAACTCCACAGTACAGATATAAAATATTGATATATTATATTAGGTATGTAAGACCAATAACAATTGTCTATTGCCCGGTAGACCATAAGCCCTGACAGCAATATTAAACAGAAAATCATCTTATGATCAGATCACATTTCCACATAAGCTTCAGTAACAAACTGTCAAGTTACACTCACCTAAGCATATTTACTATATTAAAAATGAAGGAGCGCTTCACTACTTCAACACTGATAACTTCATTGCTGTTATAGGTACTATGCATTATGCATTGCATACCCAAGCTTTGCTGAATAGACAAAGAAAAAATCAGCTAATAAGTTGTAGCTAATCATAAAATAAAACCTTTCAGTTCCTTATAAAACTTCTAAAATTAAGTAAAATAGGTATAAGAAAAGGTTATTATAAGTCTTGACTTGACTTTACTATTCTTATAGTAATTATAAGAAATTAATTAGCCTTGTAATTTTTCCCATTAGGAAAAAACTATTTAAATACCTAGTATAAAAATTAACATAATATCAACATGTGTGTAATGAATTCAAATAGATACCTGTGACCGATATATCTTGAATTTATATATTATTTTGAGAGAGTAACATGTTCTGCTAAAAACTTAACATGAGACTGACTTAAGGCAGATAATAGCAAGAACAAGAATATTAGTGACAAGAATGAAAGCACTTTATGTTTCAGGTTTCAGTGCGCACCACCTGATTTATACTCAGATACTATCAAACTGATTTATAAGTTGCTTTATGATTCAACTTGGCCATTCTTTAATTAAATTGAATGTCTTTATTAGAACACAATCATTTACATATTATAGGTACTCTTGCTTGCCACAACACAAACACAAACTTTGTTGCTAGAGAGCGCTTATCTCTATGAAGAAAGTTCTTTAAAGCCAACTGATGTGTTGAGAGAGAATTTGGACTTTTGGGACAACATGGCAATACAAGAATGAATCAATTTAAGATCTATCTGCATAACCTGACAGTTAGAATTCATGTCTGATCCACGCCTGAGCGAGGAAGACTATATCCCCGATAAGGATATTACAACCTGATTCTTTTAATCTAGGTGCTTAGTCCCTAGCAGATATGATTTGCAGTAGGATATTGTCTCCATTTAAGACTACCTTAGAAGGCTAGCCAAGAACTGTTCTGTAATTGCAAATTTTTATAAAGCATTATCAGAGTTCTACCCTGCTTTATTTGACACAGGACATATTTAATGAGGTATTGTAGTATAAGGCTGCAAGTGTTCCCTGTCTCGGATACATTCCAAGGCCTAAACATTGAATGTTTGATAGTTTTTTACTGGTTAAGACATGATTTCTTCTTGTCAAAAACTTTTGCTAAAAGTGAGGTTATTTGAAAAAGCATATACTTTTTGGACCTTATTTCTCTGTGTTACTGGTATTGCAGAAGTATTGACAATATTTGTTCAAAGTTTTAATGGGTGTTGTGAGGTTTGGTTATTGGAAAACGTCAAAGAGAATGTAAATAAAACTAGGAAAACGTGACTTAGCGTACGGCTTATCTGAGCCGACAGATTGTCTACTAGTGGGTCCGATATGATACTTTAAGTATTTATATCGTTATTTTGTTTGAAGGAGATGCAAACTTACCGGTTTCCTCCGAGGATTCGGCATGGGTCAATGTCTCCTTCGTAGTAACAAGCCCGAAGTCCGATCGGGTGATAAATCTCGCACATTTTGGATGTTTTGTGCGAGAAATACACCAAACACTCACAAACACCTAATAACACTTGTGAATTTGGATAAATTTGTTCTATATTTACTTAAAATTCACTCAAAAATATTCTCGTTGCAAGTTGCACGAGAATCACAAACGCTATGACAGTTCGACGGAAGTCGACACAACGCGCCACATGTTGATAGTGGCGCCAGCTGGCGAGTAAGAATAGCTTAAACTATTACCGGATATGCAAGGTATGGTCCATTTTCCTTATTAAAAAGACACTCAAATTGAGAATCACGACAGCTTCTTCAACTAACAACACTTGTGTTTCATGAAGGCATATAATGAGGACGTTTTCTGATGCCTTCCCACGCACTACTGACTGGTTTGTGTGTTATAGGCCCATTTGGGCGGTCACCGGATAGTACGTCCGCCTCCTTCGGGAGGAGAGGGACAGGGACGCATTAAAGAACTTGTAGGAAGTGCACTAAGTATTAGGGAACAGGCCTCGAGCAAGTACCTCGGCACTCCCATTGTTTCAGCCCGTATGCCTGACGGCGGGCAGGGCCATGGATGGTTGGTGGATTATATTTCCATACTAATATAAGGTAGGTGTAATACGAGAGTATAGTTCTGTCTGCCAGGTCTGCCTGTTATTTTGTTACCTGTTCTTTCGCCAAAACGGATGATTTCAGCGAATAACTATTATTAATAATTTTAGCGAGTAACTGCAGGGCAGTAAGTATGTGCTTCTGAATTTTTTTCCAGAAACTTTTGAAGAAAAATGGCGTTATTTTTTTTGGAAGTCGGAAAAAGTCGTCACGAGTTATTATTTTTGTACGTAAGTACACAGTAGAATAATCTTTGATGCCTTTTTCAATACCTGGTCATCTACGAGGAAGCCCAGCTGTGTTTCGGAGCGCACGGTGGAGATGATGATGACGCGCTTCTCCTTGCCCTGGAAGGCTTCCACCGAGCCCACCTCTATCCTGCCCGACCAAGGAGTTTCTTTCAGCCAGTTTCTGATTTTTGACACCTGAATCGTTGGAATCATGACACTAAATTATATCTATCTCTTCGAAACCACATTTTATATGGAAGTAGTATGGCGGTCCTGTTATGTGACGTCATATAACAGTTCGGATCTCTCTTTTTAACCGACGACTTTAAAGCATTATAACTCGTAAACTAATAATGAGTATTTGGTGAAAATTCTTTCACACTAATTTTTGTAAGGTGACAACAATTCTTACTGATAATTAAAAAAAAGTCATGCTTATTCCCTATTATGGTAACCGTAAGATGAGATAATTCTTTTTCATTTCTCATACTCGGAAAGTAGTGTTGTTTTGATCTGACTATTGGGTGGAAGATGCTGCTTTCCTTTCACAGGGAAGGAATAACTCATACAAATTTCATCCCCACCCTAGGGCGGGAATGAACTTTAAAAATAGAACTGCTTGAATTGCTGTCAGCTGTGAAGACTTTTTTTCATATTAAAAAAAAAACTTTATGTAATGTCGTGACTTTTTAACCAGCTAGTGTCACTGGCCAGTGTGAATTTAGCGCAAACTTGCGATGCGAGTGCCGCGACAAAATTAAAAAAATGTTACTTTTAATTTCAATAATTGTACCAATATGACTATTAATTTTAAATAGGTACCTACTTTATTAACAATAAATACTTAGTTTGTATTAACAACTAGTTTTATTTTCCTCATATTCTAAATGAAAAGTAGAGTCATTGCCACGGGTAGAAGAATCAATTCCTCTCGGACTATAGCCGCCCTCGCTGCGCTCGGGCGTCTAACTACCTCGGGAATTGATTCTCTTCCACCCTAGTCTATGAATCTACTATTACCTATTTACAAATCAAGAAATAAAAAATTCGCCTCGGGCAGTACTTGAACCTGCGACCTTTGGAACGCCGTTAGAAATTAGAATAGCACTGAGTGTGCAAAAAACCTAAAAATACCAGGAAATCTGTATGGGGAAGCCCAAATGTGTTTCATTTCCTGTAAGAATTATTCTTCAAAGCTGTTCAGTTTTGTTGAATGAGAAACCCCTATCAGTTTGCGGAATGCTGTCCCTTAAACTCTGAATATTTATTAAATGTCATAATTGTTTTCAATTACCTGTAACAAGTATGGAGTAACCACGCCGATGTCTTCAGGACGAACTTTGTGATTTTTAATCAACATTTGGATGTACTTCTTCACTAGCTCCAGCTCCTTGTTGTTAAAGAAACTGTAATGCATCAACACTGTTACTCCTCCTATCCTTCTATCTTATCATAATAACATGTGGGGGTGATTTGGTCGAAGTAAGATGATTCCGTGTTTTAGAGAGCACGTTGTCGGTTCCGGTTGCTGTCTAATCGGGACGTTTGACATAAACATACAAGAAAGACAGATCACAGAAGAGTAATTTTTAAGGCGTTGGGAGCTAGCGCAGCGACTTCTCAAATCCGTGAGACAGATAAATTAAACTAGGTTCGTGCTGGATGGTAACATACTATAGACCCGCCGCGCTCATAAGTAATTTGTGCTATAGGAGCAGTATTGCACTTTAGACACCTGGAAATTGCTTGGGAAGAGATCGTGACAGTTGCTCAACGATTGCTAGTCGTTGTCCAAGTGCGACAAGACAAGACAAAGATAACGCTGCTCACTTAGCCGACGTGCAATAGCCCTTTTACTGATCGATAATGATACAGTATGTTACCTGGATGACTTGCCCATCCTCTGTTCCTTGGAGAGAACGCCGTGGAAGATGATGGCGCGGCTGTGCTTCTTCTTGTCGAGGATGTCCACCGAGCTCAGCGGGTCTGAAGCCGCTAGAGCCTGAACATTATGGATGACAAAAGCCTCTAAGTATTTAAATTTATGAATATCAGAACCCCTTTGGAAGTGAAGAAAATGGGCCCACCCATTGTTTCGATCGCTAAATGGAGGAAAATGTACCTACATTCCCCCCAGATCCACGTAGTTCTGGTTCTTTTGTCCAGCGGATTGAGCTGAGCAAAGTGTCTACGCATGTAGCGACCTGCCTTGCTCCCAGATAGGCAGGGTCATGTTGTTCGGCCTCCGGCATCTGAACGGCGAATCCCGCGAAGGGCGGCTGGGACGCTGACTGACACTAAGGCTCACTTGATGATGTCATTGAGGGACGCATGTCGAGGGATAGGCCCGGCACATTAAGGCCCCAACTCTTCGCATGTTTACGTAAGACATAATACAGGTGTGATTTCATGTAGGTAATATGTATTTACCCTGAGTTGTCCATTGTAGAAGAGGTCGTTGGGTATCCTGAGTACGGCGGGGTCGGAGCGGAAGTTGTTGCGCAGCATCATGGTGTAGTTGGCGTCGTTTGATGTATATAGCTCACATTTGGTCATCAGCCGCTCCATCAGGGACAAACCTCCATATAATGAGTTGATGGTTAATCGGTCATATGGAAAAAAAACATCCTCCACTAGAAAACGTTCTTCTAGCAGCAGAAACTGTTTATCGCAAATATTTCAATAACTAACTATTCGACTTCCAGGAATATTTTAATTTCCGCTGGGAGTACGCACAGCCTTGGGCTATCGGATCGAAATACACTTACCGAGGCCAAGTTTGCTCGCATGGGGTGACATGATGACTGGACCGAGTTGCTGCGGATCACCCGCTAGCGTGAGGCTTCCTGTGCCAGACAGCAGCCCGTAAATGGGGATGAGGCAAGCTGGCTCGCTCGCTTGCGCCGCCTCGTCGATGAACAAGTGCTTGGTTGTGCACCCACTGCTCGCACAAATTATGCATGAAAGTATTTAAGTAGGTATATAGGTACTTTTTATAGTTCGCTGTTAAGTTAAGATAACTACCATTCACTTATTTTTTCTTCAATAGCTTATTCAACCAGTGGATAACGCCGTGAATTGGACACAGTGGAGTTTCGCGCGCACAACAAAATGCGGTGACAAAATTATCTCGTGGCGCGCATGTTAGACTAGTAGGCTTTTGGATAGGTGCTTAGTTTCACTGCAATATTCAATCTTATCATGTTTCGAGTAGGTACTAAATAGGAAATACCTCCTGGCGAAACTAGCAGCGTAAGAGAGCGTGGTGACGACGATTCTGTGTGACATAAACATGATCCTCTCATATTCACATCTGGTTTGACCCGCGGTATGCCGCACCTTTGCTTCATATGCTCTGTCAGTGTATGCCTCTAGGCATTTCGGCAATGTGCTCCTATAAAAAAACGAATCTTAAAAGTTTAAAGACAGCCTTACTTCGCTCAGATTTCTTAGCTTTTTGATTTCCTAATCTGTTAGATATTTGAATGATTAAATAGAAAAAATCTTGGTCTTTTGTATTCATCAGATCTTTTTGAAATCTGTGACTAATCTGATTCGATCATCTTTATCAATTTGTGTTAAATGAGGACCTGGAAAGGTCCTTCTGACTATCGGATCGCATCGCAGTTACCGTGAGGTACCTTTGAGTGAGAATGAGAACTCACCAATCCCTGGACGTGGAGCAAGCTCGCAGAAGAAAATTTTCCTGCTGGATCCTGTCAGCATATTTGATGAGCGAGGCGGCCACATGGTCCGCCGCCATATTGGAATCCGTGCAGACCAATATACGGTTACTTGGATCTTTCGTCAGCAGCTGGGATATAAAAATAAACATTACTGATTTTATCTTAATTTTTACTGTAAATACCTATTACTACAAACTTAAAGGTGAGTTAGGGCCCTCCTATAGGCCGTACCAAAGTTGAGTTTTATAAAGGTTTCAAGTATATAAAGTTGTGTTTCGGTCTGAAGGGCAAGAGAGCCAGTGAAATTACAGGCACAAGAGACATTCCAGCTTCGGTCTCACGGTGTGCAACGCACTCTGCTATTTCACTAGGGTCTATAGTGGGATAGTAGTAGGTTTTATAGGCTACGGTGCTGCTTACCATCAGGTGGGCCGTATGCTTTGTTGCCACTGGGCACGATTCGTAATCTCAACTAAAATTATTGCCATCCCGTTCTGTTCTCTCATGATAGAAAGAGACAGGTATGGACTTATATAAGGTAAGTGGCGTATTTTGCAACCACGAATTGCATGGGACAGTAAGTACCGACCGCCTTTTATTGCCGCCAATGAGAAGTATTTGCACATCTTTCTTTTTCTAGCTTTAGGGTGCCCAGTTGCTGGCCACAATATATGTGCGTACCTGTAGTATAGCCTCGACCACGGTGACGGTCTTGCCGGTGCCGGGCGGGCCGTGTAGCAGGTACGGAGCGGTGCCGGCGGTGCCGCCTACTATATGCTCCACCGCACTGCGCTGCTCGGGATTCTGTTCCACGAGTTTGTTGTAGAATCTATAAGTAACGTACCTACGTAAATATTTTTTTATTACACATATTTTGAAATTCACCATGTAAGGTATATATATAACCTACTTTTTTATTTTGTACGGCCCGGGTGTGTTGTTCGGCGCGGGAAAAACCCGGCGGTGAATAAGGGAGCCTCGCACAGCGGCCTTCAGGGCGCTATGCATGCGTTCGAACGACGTACGCGACATTATAAATTCTACGTCAAACTTCGCTTGAAGTTGGAGAGGGTTCTTGCAGTCAATGGTGCAGTATTTTCGAAACCTGTAATTTAGAAATAGGTATAAATTTGAAAACAGCTAGAGCATTTTTGATTGAAGATCTAAGCAATCTAGGTTTTGGTCAAAGTTGGTCAATTAATAAAAAGAGTGATAGAAAAACTTTTAGCAAACAAATCAAATACCGGGTGTAAGGGACAGCGTCCCGCAAACTGATACGGGTTGCTCAGTCAACGATACTGACCAACTATCACCAGGATTTTTTTTCAGGAAATGAAAAAAAAACATTTGCTTTTCCATACAAATTGTCTGATCGAGGTTATCATTTTGTATGAAAATGCATTTTTTTTTCATTTCCTGAAAAAAAAACCTGGTGGTAGGTGTTCAGTTTCGTTGACTGAGCAACCCGTATAAGTTTGCAGGACGCTGTCCCTTACACCCCGTATAATGCGTATTTTTTTTGTTAGACCTTTAGATAAATTAAAAAAGGAAACTTACTGTCGATTTAGCTCTGTTATAGTTACTTTATTCTTTTTATTGCTTATTTTTGAGATCATTGCTTCAAATATGTCATCACTCTGGCAAGGCCTCAGGTTCAATACATCACCTAGGTACAGTACAGATAGTTCAATATAACTAAATAAAATATAGAGAGCGTTAAGGGATAGGTGAGATAGGTATTTCTTAAAAAAAAAAAACAGAATGCTTAGGAAGAAAACATAAGTACTAAAAGTTCCAGTAATTAGGAGGCAAGGCGAAATTAGGTCCCACTTTTAGGTTTTTCGCTTATACAACATGTAACATAACACGGGTATATACATCGTGAAATGTGTGAATCTACCTGAAACTGAACAACTTTCCCTAAGCAACATAGGTCGAAAAACCATATACAAAATGCATCAGTCGATAGTCGATTTAGTATGGGAAGTCAAAATTTTTTTTTTCGTATTTCGACCTATGTTTCTTAGGGAAAGTTGTTCAGTTTCATGGGTAGATTCACACATTTCACGATGCATATACCCTTTCTGTTACACGTTGTATACAGGGTGTAAAAAAAAGTACTACGTTCCTTTAAACCACATGTTCTACTGATGATACCAAACAACTTCCCCAAAGCACAAAATTTTTAGCTCGAAATAAAATTTTGCCATGACCATACAAAACTGCAGTTCCCGGAGAGCATCTTTGTATGGAAAAGAGAAGTGAGGGCCGGGAGGGAGAGGGAAGTGAGGGCTGGGAGGGAGAGGGAAGTGAGGGCCGGGAGGGAGAGAGAAGTGAGGGCCGTGAGTGATAGGTAAGTGAGGTCCGGGAGGGAGGGGGAAGTGAGGGCCGGGAGGGAGAGGGATTTGAGGGCCGGGAGGGAGAGGTAAGTGAGGGCCGGGAGGTAGAGGGAAGTCATTCTATTTTAATATTACCAGTACCTATACATTTTTATTATCCATTTTAGCGATGGTAGAGTCATAATGTAGTTAGGATAGGTAGGTGATACGAAGTACACCATCTAGTTCGAAATAAATAAATGTTTTTCGAATTAAATCGAATCGAAGTAAAGTATCTGATTTTATTTCTTACTTACCACGCATCAATGATAGTTTTTTATCAGCTAGGTCTGGCACCACCAATTTATAGGAATGACGGGACTTGGTCACTTGAAGTGGAACATTCCGCATGTTATATTTCTAAAAATAAAGTGATTTTTACAGTAAATAAAATACAGGAGACTAAAAGATGCAATGAAGTAAATAAATATGTGCAAGTACTTAGTATTAAATAAACAATCTTTCACGCTATTTAATCAAATCAAGAACATAATTATTATAAGTTTTTAGACTTGAACATAATTATTATAAGTTTTTAGACGTTATAAACGGGATTATAACCACGATTATAATGACTATGTATATTAGCCGCGGGTGATAGCGCAGGGCAGAAAGCTAGGATTTATAAGCCGTGCGTTTAAAGAAACGATCTGAAAATGGCGTCGGCTCGCTTCGTGATTGGTCCGCCTCGCATGCGTTCTCGCTCTACCTAATAGAGAGTGAGCGAGAACGCATGCGAGCGTCGGCCATTTATAGATCGTTTCTTTATGTGCACGGGTTATAAATACCTACTTTTATAACCATAACTTGCCTTCATACTGATGTTGACAAGAGTCTCCTCATACCAGAGAAGATTTTGAAAAAAGTCGGCGTAGTTTTTCTCTGTCACTCCTGTTTCAAATATCTTCCTGTAAATACGGTTAAAATAGAATGAAACCATTTCTATTTTTTATACGCTACTTTGTTTTAACTAAAATATAGATAGATAGGTGCTTATACTATAGTAAGTAGGTGATAATTTCAGCCTCATCTTAATAAAATCTGAATGTAACTAGATGCGGAGCTAATAATTAATCGTAGGTTTAATTTCTTCTCCTTTTTTATTTGCCTTACCTGATTTTATTGGCAAGTTCCTGCTTCAATTCGGTATCATCTCCTTTGACCTTCAGTCCGCTGGCAAATACAGACTTTTTGTCTCGTGGAATGCTGTAAAGTTTAGGTGGCCTGCAAAATAATAAATGGCAGGGATAAGTAGGTAACCCTAACAAATAAAAAAATGGTCTCTCCTTACTAAATTAGAGATTGCTATGGCTACAAGAAACATTTTTAGTTTTTCATTCAATCTTTACAAAGGTATCTAACTACTTACCGGCGCTCGTACAAATATCGATCGCATGGGTAAAAACGACCGCGACGTCTTTGAGGATTCATTTTCAGGCGCTAAACTTATGGAAAGTTTATCAAACGTAGTTTCACGCAAGTATTTGGAGCTAAAATAATTAACACCACAGGAACACCCTCACTGACTACCAGCCTGAGCTGACTAATTGATTAACAATGAAAGCTTTCCATTGTTTACAAATTGTTATACTTTGTAGTTGAGTATTGTTCATTCAAAGAATGTGCAACTTTGTATATTAAAATAGTAACTGGCTACCTACCTATAGTTCTCTAACTGAAATGCTATACTTAGTAGTTCAGGCACTCCGTTTTGTTCAATGTTTATTAGTGGGGAATACCCTAAAGTTGCCTAAGGCCTAGCACGCACTGCGATTTCTCTCGCGCGAAATAAAATCGCGGTTGGGGTGGGGGGGGAAATTTGTATGAGGAATCGCGATTTTTTCCCGCGAGTGCGTGCACCTTCATACATACAACTCCATACAACACAGATTTTTGCGGATTTAATTCGCGCGAAAAAAATCGCCCTGCGTGCTAGGCCTAAGGCCTAAGTGCTAGCACGCACTGCGATTTTTCTCGCGCGAATTAAAATCGCAAGTGGGGTGGGGGGGGGAAATTTGTATGAGGAATCTCGCGCGATTTTTTTCCGCGAGTGCGTGCACCTTCATACAACTCCATACATCACAGATTTCTGCGGTTTAATTCGCGCGAAAAAAATCGCCCTGCGTGCTAGGCCTAAGGCACTTGGCAAACTGCTCCGCTCTCCGTCATGTAGGGCAGATATTTTGCGTGATAGTGTGAGAACCGCATAAAGTGTGGGGAACTGAGGAGTAATAAGATCAGTTGATTGTGATCAGATCAGTTGGACAAAATAAATTGAGCGTTTGATTTGAATGACGTCTTAGTAAATACTTCAAATCACTATTATACCGGGTGTAAGGGACAGCGTCCCGCAAACTGATAGGGGTTGCTTAGTCAACGATACTGAACACATATCACCAGGATTTTTTTTCAGGAAATGAAAAAAAAATTTTGCTTTTCCATACAAATTGTCTGATCGATGTCTTCATTTTGTATGAAAAAGCAATTTTTTTTCTTCATTTCCTGAAAAAAAAATCTGGTGGTAGTTGTTCAGTTTCGTTGTCTGAGCAACCCCTATAAGTTTGCGGGACGCTGTCCCTTACACCCCGTATAATGAAAACACTTTCAAGTTGTTGGGAATAACCCGTAGATAGAGAATACGGAATAACCGCTAGCAAGAAGTTGGCAGTGTTGCCATTTTATAAGTATTACTAGACTAGTGCTAGTAACTTCCATGGGGAGTGATAGAAAAACATAGAATGTGCCAGCTGCATCTCCTCCCGGGCGTGCTGTAAAAATCGGCTAAGGGAAATAGAAATAGAAAATAGAAATTCTTTATTAGCAAGCAGAATCGAGGGTTTCAGCATTGTAATTTAGGCGATGGGCTGACAACCTGATGTCACTATAGCAATATACAGATCTATCTGGAATAACCCTCAAAACTTATCAGACGTGGCGGAACGTAACAGACAAAATTGTATAAAGTTCGATGTCTGTACATGGGAGGAAAATGAGAAAAAATAAATTTAGGGGTCTCTATTAATGCTATAGAAGCCAAAAATATCATTTTTAGAATTTTTGAGTGTCTGTCTGTATGTTAGTTCGCGTGCCACGTAAAAAAATACTGCACCAAACTAAATGCGTTTTTATTCGTTGTATTGCTGAAGATCTAACTTAGATTGTCATGTTTAGTTTTTTTCGAAATTTCACCTGGAAGTCAAGTCAAGATGTAAAAAAAAATATGCTGGTCATAAAAATATTTTTTGCTACTGCATCCTATGGGATACCATATGAAAGAGGAGTAAATCCTGAGTTCAAAAATATAGTACATGTAAATATTACAATAATACTAAACGTAACGCGGGAGAAACCGCAGGCGGAAAGCTAGTAGACAATAGAGATTGCAACTCAGCTCGTAACTTTTCCATGAAAGTGCCACGCTATGTCCAAAGCTGCCACATTCTATTAATTGTCTGTGAGTCTGCGTCCACTGCCCACTGAAGAATACAAATGCATTTCGAACACCATGAAAAAATATGAACGATGTTGTGCAACTTAGAACCAGTTAAAAAAAAACATTATTATATTACAATGGGAGTTTTTTTGCACGATACTTGTGAGTTCCTGCAGAGGGCGCTGAAACTGGCTAAAAAAACGTTTTCTACTAGTACTTACTACAAATGAAATATTGCGGATCTGAAATTTTTCTTCAGAACTAGCAAATTAAAAACTCCCATTTATTGGCAAAGAAGCAAAGCAAAGCATTTTAAAATAGAGTATTTACTATCGCGTATGATGCTCCCGCCGCTGGTTAGCTAAGCAAAATAAACTATTACCAATGCCGAAGTCTATTGAAAAATCTCGATTACAAGTAGGTACTTGTAACTGTAGGAACCTATGCTACGCCTCATTCAAAAAGTTTCATCCAGTTAAGAAAATATGGAAATTATCATTTAGATTCTTACTGGTGAGTTTCGAATAAAACCATCCAGTCGTTGAGATGTCAAATGATGTGGAAATAAATAAGAATCGAAATGTTGTGTATAAAAGAGCACCCTTGCTCTAGGGGTAGTTAGTTCAGAAGAGCTGCCCATTTGACTACAACAACAAATTGCTGAATCTCATTGGTAAGTAAAATTATTTTTTCCGTTATATTTCTGTGATTTTTTGTTTTTAATTCCGTCGGAACACTAAATCAATTGTAGATTTTGCTTTATTAACTGTCTATCTAGTTAAATTATTTAATAGTAATAAATAACTACATCCTTTAA
Source organism: Scrobipalpa atriplicella (assembly GCA_029255725.1). Taxonomy (NCBI): domain Eukaryota; kingdom Metazoa; phylum Arthropoda; class Insecta; order Lepidoptera; family Gelechiidae; genus Scrobipalpa; species Scrobipalpa atriplicella. Next base: position 6,045 of record JARACY010001403.1, on the reverse strand, counting down.
ATTAATCACCTACAAAAAGTGTCGATATTTGGTAACGCGTTGATGTCTTTTATATGAAAATTGCAAAAAGGGACTTTTTAGCGGTTGATGAGTATGCACCTACGTTGATAAATGGTGTGATTAGTTGTGGTTGTCCCAGGACTTGCAAGATGTGGGTGTTGGTGTGTGCGATGCTGGTGGCGGGAGCGTTAGGCCACTACCGCTTCTACGACCCGCGCAGCCTTCAGAACGACCTTGAACCAAGGCAGGAGCCGGCTTACTCCGAGTGAGTTGTTGTTGTCCCAGGACTTGCAAGATGTGGGTGTTGGTGTGTGTGACGCTGGTGGCGGGAGCGTTAGGCCACTACCGCTTCTACGACCCGCGCAGCCTTCAGAACGACCTTGAACCAAGGCAGGAGCCGGCTTACTCCGAGTGAGTTGTTGTTGTGTCAGGACTTGCAAGATGTGGGTGTTGGTGTGTGTGACGCTGGTGGCGGGAGCGTTAGGCCACTACCGCTTCTACGACCCGCGCAGCCTTCAGAACGACCTTGAACCAAGGCAGGAGCCAGCTTACTCCGAGTGAGTTGTTGTTGTGTCAGGACTCGCAAGATGTGGGTGTTAGTGTGTGCGACGCTGGTGGCGGGAGCGTTAGGCCACTACCGCTTCTACGACCCGCGCAGCCTTCAGAACGACCTTGAACCAAGGCAGGAGCCAGCTTACTCCGAGTGAGTTGTTGTTGTGTCAGGACTCGCAAGATGTGGGTGTTGGTGTGTGCGACGCTGGTGGCGGGAGCGTTAGGCCACTACCGCTTCTACGACCCGCGCAGCCTTCAGAACGACCTTGAACCAAGGCAGGAGCCGGCTTACTCCGAGTGAGTTGTTGTTGTGTCAGGACTCGCAAGATGTGGGTGTTGGTGTGTGCGACGCTGGTGGCGGGAGCGTTAGGCCACTACCGCTTCTACGACCCGCGCAGCCTTCAGAACGACCTTGAACCAAGGCAGGAGCCGGCTTACTCCGAGTGAGTTGTTGTTGTGTCAGGACTCGCAAGATGTGGGTGTTGGTGTGTGCGACGCTGGTGGCGGGAGCGTTAGGCCACTACCGCTTCTTCGACCCGCGCAGCCTTCAGAACGACCTTGAACCAGGGCAGGAGCCGGCTTACTCCGAGTGAGTTGTTGTTGTGTCAGGACTCGCTAGATGTGGGTGTTGGTGTGTGCGACGCTGGTGGCGGGAGCGTTAGGCCACTACCGCTTCTACGACCCGCGCAGCCTTCAGAACGACCTTGAACCAAGGCAGGAGCCGGCTTACTCCAAGTGAGTTGTTGTTGTGTCAGGACTCGCTAGATGTGGGTGTTGTGTGTGGGTGTGGGTGTAATGACGGGAAGTCAGTCAGCCCATCGCTAAACTTTCGCGCCTAAATCCACCTTTCTTATCCCTTACTGGGCAGGTAGAGCGTCAACGCCTAGAACAAAGGTCGTTCCACCACGTCTGACAAGTTGTATGATGTATGAGGGGAAAAAGATTACATGTAAATAAAATTTTACATATTATTATGACATATTTCAGGTACGGCACACCCCGGGAGATATTCAAGGTGGTGGAATGCCCAGTTTGTGGTTCCAGTAATTACGAATTGGACGTAGAGAGCTGCCCCCTCTCGGGCCGCAAGGTTTGCAGGCATGGGCTTTACAGGAATCCCGGATGTGGCAATCCTGATTGTTTCCGTGTAAGTGTACTTACCCTTTTCAAAAACTACGTTTTATAAGTAAAAATTTATGTACATATGTAGGTAAATTGCGCTGGCAGTTAGGGTGGTATCCTTAAGGTTTACCTATGTCTATGTGCAGTGTACATCAAATTGTGAGTTCCTCTAAGGGCGTTTGTACACTCATCCATAATAAATTCGTATCCAATTCGTATCAGGAAAAACTATGAAACTTATATGGATGAGTGCACAAGCTGTCATAGTTACAATTAAGAAGGCCAAATCGTATAGATACGAATTGAATACAAATCTAATATGGATAAGTGTACAAACGCCCTTACTTGTAAATTAAAATTTTATGAAGTTTCCCATTATTTGTGTCTATTAAAATTATATTTGGCATGTAATATAAAGAAGAATAAAACTTTATTTTACAAATCAATACGAGAAGAAATTATAAATAAAATATGTTTCAATTAATTCTGTCACTTACTAAAATTACGAAGGAGATAGAAAATCATTAGCTAACTTTAAGTCAGAAGCTTCGGGTAAGGGCTTCGGGTTCAATGACTTCTTACAGTAAAAAGACTTAGGCTCGTATTTATAATCCGATCTCAAGATTGAGAGCAATGTTAAGTATGGATTTGACAGATCGTTTTGTACTGAAATAACATTTCTGATACGAACTCAAACTCGCTGTCACTCTTGAGAGCTGATTATAAATACGGGCCATAATCCCCTGGAAAATATTACATGCCCATATTGCCCATGATGAGAAACAGTTTGATACATTCTATGATTTATTTATATCACTTTCAGTGCAGCGTTTCCACGCTTACAAACCATTTTTTTTTCAGGCTGAAGGTGAACCTTGCGACGAGAACCCGCGCGATGGCTTCATAGCCCGCTGCGCGCCAGGATACCACTGTCAGTACAACAAGTGCGTCAGGCCCGTTGACAGAACCATCCATGCAGACAGGATCCATGAGCAGATGTACAGGTTGAAAACAGTCACAGTTTGGGAGCAAAATTAAAGAATAGTCATGTATAGATGTTGATTGTTGAACTATGGTTTCAGGAGAAAATAATTTACTATTTAAGTAAAATATGATGTGTTTTGCGGAGGCAAATATTTCGCATTGATTTATAATATACTTCGCATTGGAAATTGTTACCAAAACTTAAAATGTTGTGTTTTATGAAACGCATCCCAGATCTCTAAAATTCTTATGCAGTATTTAAATTGTATTTTTCATATAAATGTTATGTATGAAATCATTTCTAATACCATAGTACATTATAGTTTATTGGACTAAAATCTTCCTATCAAATAATCATAATAAAAACTTCTGCTATGTTACGTGCGTTATAAAACTTTGTAAGCTTAGTATAACTAATTATATGGTTTTTTGCATTTTTTTCCTATATTTATACATTAGTGTACTATTATACTATGAATGACATGATGTGATGTTTGTACTAGTCATTTTATTCTATATCAAAGAAATACCTACTACCTAGATCTCATTAAAATAAATCTCTATAGAACTCCTTGTGTGCTATTTAATCTATGTGTATGTAATGTATTGTGCTTATTTACCTATGCGACCAATTTTATACCTTTATTTAAAATTATACCCTTATAATAAAATGAATTTTTCCTGCATAATACTACAAGTTTCATTTTATAATTAATAACTGATTGATTTTATTATTTATATTAATGATTTATTAAAGTAAGGTTTTGACTTTCACGTTTCTTTTAAAGACGAAGAAAATTTGATTGATCTTTGGACAGTATTTTATTAATATTAATCGAGTACTTGAATATATTTGTCATTGGACTTATAAATAAAATCTTTAAAAACATATTGAAGACAATGCAGATCTAATCACGTGATTGTCTGTCAACAAGAACAAAGGATTCCGTGCTTCGGAGGACATGTTAAGCCATCGTCTGTCCCTTGCTGTCGTGTAGATTGACTACACATTACACAACAACAACTCACTTGGAGTAAGCCGGCTCCTGCTTGGTTCAAGGTCGTTCTGAAGGCTGCGCGGGTCGTAGAAGCGGTAGTGGCCTAACGCTCCCGCCACCAGCGTCGCCACACGCACCAACACCCACATCTAGCGAGTCCTGACACAACAAACAACTCACTCGGAGTAAGCCGGCTCCTGCCTGGTTCAAGGTCGTTCTGAAGGCTGCGCGGGTCGAAGAAGCGGTAGTGGCCTAACGCTCCCGCCACCCAGCGTCGCACACACCAACACCCACATCTTGCGAGTCCTGACAACAACAACTCACTCGGAGTAAGCCGGCTCCTGCCTTGGTTCAAGGTCGTTTCTGAGGCTGCGCGGGTCGTAGAAGCGGTACTGTGGCCTAACGCTCCCGCCACCAGCGTCGCACACACCACAACACCCACATCTTGCGAGTCCTGACACAACAACAACTCACTCGGAGTAAGCCGGCTCCTGCCTTGGTTCAAGGTCGTTCTGAAGGCTGCGCGGGTCGTAGAAGCGGTAGTGCCTAACGCTCCCGCCACCAGCGTCGCACACACCAGACACCCACATCTTGCGAGTCCTGACACAACAACAACTCACTCGGAGTAAGCTGGCTCCTGCCTTGGTTCAAGGTCGTCTGAAGGCTGCGCGGGTCGTAGAAGCGGTAGTGGCCTAACGCTCCCGCCACCAGCGTCGCCAACACACTAACACCCACATCTTGCGCGTCCTGACACAACAACAACTCACTCGGAGTAAGCTGGCTCCTGCCTTGGTTCAAGGTCGTTCTGAAAGGCTGCGCGGGTCGTAGAAGCGGTAGTGGCCTAACGCTCCCGCCACCAGCGTCACACACACCAACACCCACATCTTGCAAGTCCTGACACAACAACAACTCACTCGGAGTAAGCCGGCTCCTGCCTTGGTTCAAGGTCGTTCTGAAGGCTGCGCGGGTCGTAGAAGCGGTAGTGGCCTAACGCTCCCGCCACCAGCGTCACACACAACCAACACCCACATCTTGCAAGTCCTGGACAACAACAACTCACTCGGAGTAAGCCGGCTCCTGCCTTGGTTCAAGGTCGTTCTGAAGGCTGCGCGGGTCGTAGAAGCGGTAGTGGCCTAACGCTCCCGCCACCAGCATCGCACACACCAACACCCAACATCTTGCAAGTCCTGGGACAACCACAACTAATCACACCATTTATCAACGTAGGTGCATACTCATCAACCGCTAAAAAGTCCCTTTTTGCAATTTTCATATAAAAGACATCAACGCGTTACCAAATATCGACACTTTTTGTAGGTGATTAATTTAAAGGATGGTAGTTATTTATTACTATTAAATAATTTAACTAGATAGACAGTTAATAAAGCAAAATCTACAATTGATTTAGTGTTCCGACGGAATTAAAAACAAAAAAATCACAGAAATATAACGGAAAAAATAATTTTACTTACCAATGAGATTCAGCAATTTGTGTTGTAGTCAAATGGGCAGCTCTTCTGAACTAACTACCCCTAGAGCAAGGGTGCTCTTTTTATACACAGATCATTTCGATTCTTATTTATTTCCACATCATTTGACTATCTCAACGACTGGATGGTTTTATTCGAAACTCACCAGTAAGAATCTAAATGATAATTTCCATATTTTCTTAACTGGATGAAACTTTTTGAATGAGGCGTAGCATAGGTTCCTACAGTCTACAAGTACCTACCTTGTAATCGAGATGTTTTTCAATAGACTTCGGCATTGGTAATAGTTTTATTTTGCTTAGCTAACCAGCGGCGGGAGCATCATACGCGATAGTAAATACTCTATTTTAAAATGCTTTGCTTTGCTTCTTTGCCAATAAATGGGAGTTTTTAATTTGCTAGTTCTGAAGAAAAATTTCAGATCCGCAATATTTCAGTTTGTAGTAAAGTACTAGTAGAAAACGTTTTTTTAGCCAGTTTCAGCGCCCTCTGCAGGAACTCACAAGTATCGTGCAAAAAAACTCCATTGTAATTATAATAATGTTTTTTTTTAACTGGTTCTAAGTTGCACAACATCGTTCATATTTTTTCATGGTGTTCGAAATGCATTTGTATTCTTCAGTGGGCAGTGGACGCAGACTCACAGACAATTAATAGAATGTGGCAGCTTTGGACATAGCGTGGCACTTTCATGAAAAGTTACGAGCTGAGTTGCAATCTCTATTGTCTACTAGCTTTCCGCCTGCGGTTTCTCCCGCGTTACGTTAGAGTATTATTGTAATATTTACATGTACTATATTTTTGAACTCAGGATTTACTCCTCTTTCATATGGTATCCCATAGGATGCAGTAGCAAAAAATATTTTTATGACCAGCATATTTTTTTTTACATCTTGACT